>CABEEJ010000485.1:139609-157792 GCA_901482245.1 Timema douglasi | reverse complement strand
GTTCCTAAATGGCTTTCCACTCTCCCTCCACCCAAATGCGGGTTCACTTCCTCTAATTAAACCTTCCCAATTCCTAATCCATTAGAGTAATTAGTACTTAAAGCGTATAACCCAAACGGGTAGTAAGACGCGGTGCTAAATATTATTATTTATTTTCATATTCATTTTTACGTTGTCGTTTTTGTTTAATAATACACTTTTTATATGTTTCAGGTAAGTCAAGAAGAATATAAACACGATTACCATGACCCAAAAATTTGGTAAGTTTTTTAAAAATCACAGTTTTGACTTTTAATACATATTAATTAGTTGGGGTGTCTAAGGTCATTGGAGGGCAAAAAAATTTATTGCACAGGATTAACAAGTGTATATATACGGTATAAGCTATAAATAGGGATTTAATGATTTCAAATCATTACGGTTCACCATTTATAAGGGATCACACTTGCTATTTTATGATTTTTGCGTACCATTGTTAAGTTTGCTGGGAACATGGGCTAAGGTGTCAAACTCATTTGGTCTGGTTTGCCAGTCACTGGCTGTTTGGGGGTTGGATCCATCCTAGATATATTAAGAGGGGTTTTCCCTAAATTGTTTCCACTTTTTTTCCCCACTTAAATGCGGCTGCATTTAATCTCAATTCTACTTTTTTGATATCTATCACATTATTAATGCACTTGACAAATATAATTTAAAAATTTGACCAATGATATAAATTGACTTCACTTGCCAAAGGGATGAAACTTATTTAGAAGAAAGTAGATGGATACAGAAATGTTTGAATAACTTTTCAAATTTCAGAAAAAGCTAAAGTTAGTTTGAACCAAATATATAAGCGCTTTATATCATTTAAAACTGTATTTGTTATTTCAATTCTACACAATTTCAAGTATAATTTTAAATACAAACAAATCGAACAAAATAATATTTTTGCTGTGATTACACTGGAAATAGTTTTAGTACTAATCTATTCCTCAACATCAAATTTGAAGAATTTATATGTAAGCCTTTATACTCTAAACCAGTTGTTCTCAAACTTGTATGCTTCACGTACCCCCTGGAAATATTTGTATAACTGGCGTACCTCTTGTTCAGATATAAAATATGTTAGTATAATAATGATTATACAATAAAACACATATATATTCATGTGTGTCTATTTAAAGTTTACTTTACATAACTACATATATTAATAAACAAAAAATGGCATGATTGATTGAACAAATCTAACATAATCATCAATATCATATTGTGAGTACTCAGTGAGTGCTTGTTTACGTTAGCAAAGTTCATCAATGGCTAGTGTTATCTTGCTTAGCTAAAGTCGCAAGCTATCTTCAACATCCAGCCTGTTTCTACGTTTATTTCTTAAAGCAGTTAAAGTTTTTAAAAAAATCATATAAATACGTAGTTGTGAAATGCAAAAATATTTTATCGCAATGCTTGACAAAGTCGAATATTCTTTCTCCACTCTAATCCAAAAACTAATCAAGGGCGCTTTGGAATACATCTCTTTTAAACAAATATCAGAGAATATCTCGAGCGACTCTTCTTTATTTGATAATGGAAGCTTACATTTTTTTAAATCAAATGTGGAAGGGATTCGAATGCAAGCTTTCCTTTCATGAGTGGGGGGAAAATACTGCCTTGTGGAGAGTTTGAAGAGTACTGAAGTGAACTGTTATTTGCTGTTTGATGTCCTCAAAGTCTTCAATCGTTTGCTCATTTTCTTGTAAAAAAAGATTCCAGTCACTGAAATTGCTCACAGTTATTCTCTTTAATTCCGTTTTCCCACAGGGAAATTTTTCTAATCGTTGCCTCTGCTTTTTTTTCAACATAGAACACATCAACATTGTCACCTTGCAATGATATGTTACATTTTTTCAAAAGTCCACTAAATATGCTAAACGTAGAAACCATGCTAAGTCTTGTAGTCTTAAAGAAAGTCTAAAGTCATGTTCTATGGAGAAAAAAAAGGCGTACTTCTTTGTGGAGTTCAAATAAACGGCAAAGGACATTCCCATTCGACAACCAAAGTACTTTTGTGTGAAGAAACAATCTCTTGTGCAGGCAACCCATTTCTTCACACAGAATTTAAAAAAAGTCGAGGCTTCAATGGTCGGGTTTTGATGAAATTATTCATTTGTACACTTTCATCCAGAACACTTTCCAGATGATCAGGGATAAATTTGGCTACCAGCACTTCACGGCGAAAACAAATATAAGTGAACCTACATTCTGGTGCAACTTGTTTTATACGACCTGCCACTCCTGTGATACAACCAATCATTGCTATACAATAATAAATACGATTTTTCCACTCAAGGTTGTTTACAGCAAAAAATGAATCAATCAAATTAATAATGTACTCACTAGTGGTAGAAGATTTTAGGGGCTTATAAAATAAAATATCTTCGAATATTTTATCCTGGAATTTTCCACGCACAAAAACACGTATCCCAGCTACATATGTTGACTCGTCGACTTGTATGGCAAAACATGGGCTACAGCGAATAACTTGAATCAGTTGGTCCTTAATATTACAGGCTATATCGTTAATTCTCCTGAAAACTGTGTCGTTTGACAAAGGAATGGTTCTGATACGTTTAGCCTCTTTTTCTCCAAACATACAAGATACGATTTCTTCCACTGCTGGAAGAATTAAGGACTCGCCAATAAATGTGACTCTTTCCAGTTTTAGCAATTTGAAGGATTACTTTGTAAGATACTTTGAGTGCACCTTCATTTTCTTCCTACACCAGAAAAATATTTAGTTGCATTTTTCCTTCCAAGAAAATCTTTCAAAAGACGCTCAAAATAACTTAAGGGCTTATTTTTTAAATGTTCATGTTTTGTTTCAAAATGGCGCCGTAAAAGTGGTGGTTTCGTTTAGTTTTTTTGAGGGAAAAAAAACAGAACAAATAATGCACTGTAGATTAGGTTCTACTAGATTTCCCGACCATATAAAATCAAATTTTAAATACAATTAATCATTTATATATAATTTATTTGTGTGATATTTAAGGATATTTCAGAAGCTGCCTCTTTACTCACATGTGATGATGACGTGGTCCTAGATGTAGAAGGAATAAACAATAGTTTGTCAATACTTTTCTTATTGAATATCCATTTATCCGTGTTTCAAGACACGTTAAAAACAATATCACACAATATCACAATAATTAGTGAAGAATAAAAATAGCTTTTAGGAAAGCAAGGTAAATAAAGCATAACGAATAGGAAGAGCATTAAGAAGGCACACTAACTCCCTTCAGTTATTGATATTCTGACCGGACGATGAGTGGTTACGGCATTGACAAAGGTGAGAGAGGGGATGCAGAGAGAAGGAGAGTTGACACGCGTGTACGGACATGAATCACAATGTCACCACAAGTTCACACGTCACCATTCAGTTACTATCATTGTTGCTAGTTGTACAATCTGGATACTACTTGTACAATAGTTCCACAGCTTCATCGTGTACCCCTAAAATGTCTACCGCGTATCCCACTTTGAGAATCATTCCTCTAAACTAAACACAATCTTTGTTAAAGTATTCCGAGAATGTTGAAACTCTCTACTTTTCCTTCTCTGAAACTATAATTTAATTCTTAATTTTCAACAAAGTGTCAAGTTTAAGAATGAAAACGTGTCTCATTTCATGGAAAGCGCAAAGGAAAACCGTAGTTTCTCTCGATTTTAATTAAGTAGGTTCGATGCTATGTTTTTAATATAATTTTCCCTGTCTTCTCTTTTAGTTCTTTCTAGCTAAGATAAGAAGTTGTTTCAATTTTCAATTAACGAAAACATATCATGTGATCTTGAAGAAAATATACTTCTTAATGAGAAGACTTAATCGCAATTCGTAATGAATTTAAATTAAACAGCGTTTAAAACAAGTCAATTTGAAAAACGCATAATTTATTTCCTTCGTTCACTCATCACTGAAATCCAATTTTTGGAAGATATACAAGATGCTTGTATATATATTTATGAATTTATTAAATATAAATTTGTCGTAAAGTTTTTTTTAACATTTTACAGTCAGGATTCAAATTCTGACTTCTCAGTCAATGTCAAAACAATCTTGGCTATCCTGAAACTTAATTCCCCTGCTCAACAATGCAGCCTAATAAACATTAAATGTACTGAAAAATTACGCAAATAAGTATGATTTGTTTCCATAATTGTGCCCAACCCCTAGACTGCATGGTCCCAGGTACAACACCTGGCTCGAAAAACCACCTTGGCCTGGTAGGGATTACTAAAGAAAGACATAATGACTGCTCAGTACCGCAAACAAACGAACGGTACATAATTTAAATTAACAATTGTTTTAACACCGTGTCTTACTACCCGTTTGGGCTATACGCCTATGTACTAATTACACTAATGGGTTAGGGATTATGAGGCTTAATTTAGAAGAGGTGCATCCGCACTTGCGTGGAGGGAGAGTGGAAAACCATTTAAGAAAAGCCACCCTCATTGCACCCAACTGGGATCAAACCTCGATCTCCCCCTCTTTTGCAGTCTAGTGCAACAATAGATTAGCACGTTAGACCAGGTGGCCACCGAAGCTCTTAACAATTTGCTAGAGGAGAGCCCGGTTCAGTGGTCGTATAGTCTAAGGCATTACTTCAATAATATACTGGTTTGCTGATGTTGGGGATATCAAGGTTTGAATCCCGGTCGTATCTACTGACGATGGTTTTTTCTTAAATGGTTTCCCACTCTCCTTTCACACTAACGCGGGTAGAATACCTCTAAAATGCTACCTTCCTCATCCTTACCCCGTCAGAGTAAGTTATATATATATATATAACCTGAACAGGTGGCAAGACAAGGCGATAAACAAATGTTTGGTCATTTTTACAAAGATAATTATATTTATTAAACACATTATTCTATAAATAGAAATAACTTTGGTTATTGATATTTCTTAATGTGGGGCGTTATCATTATCTTATCAATATATTTTTTTATCACGTTTGTATTTATTTATAATCTATATTTCTCGACAAAACCAATATAGAATTTTCAATTCATATATTATCCGTTCTACTGCTGAATATCTAGTATATAAAGTCCACCTTAAAAATTTGATTTAATTACATTTAGTGTTTCTAAGGTTTTTAATACTGTGCAGTGACATTCTTTTTTAGTGTATGCACATTATTTAATTAATTTAATATTCATAATTAAAAATATTTTTAGTGGTGTTTTGGCCTAAATGTTTGATTTACATTTCATTTGTTATTTTAAATTATTAATTAATTTAGCCCACGTCTTACTAACCGTTTGGGTTAGACGCTTAAGTACCGATTACACTAATGGATTAGGAATTTGGAAGGTTGAATTTAGAGGAAGTGAACCCGAATTTGCGTTGAGGGAGAGTGTAAAACCAATAGGTAAAACCACTCACTCGACCGAGATTCGAACCTCCATCTCCCCGTCCTCGGTGGTCAAGCTCAACACGACTAGCGCGTTAGCTAACTATGCCACCGAAGCGGGTGTTATTTTAAAGACTTTACCAAAAAATAAATTTAATATCAAATCAACCTTGTATTGAGTAAGTTAATAAGCTTAGGCTATCTCGTGAGGAGCTGGATTGCCATTTACGATAATATCTGGGGTCAAATCCCAGTAAGGTGTACTGAAGGTGTATTTTTTCCTAAATGCTTTACCTCTACTAAATTGTGGGATTTCCTTTGATATCATGGTCCACTAGAGTTATTAATGTATCTGTATAGCTTGAACGGGCAGTTAAACCTGGTAAAAAAAACTCTAACCACAAATCTTAACGAAGGAGAGATGGGGCTGGATCTTTGTGTTTGAACCCTTATTTCAATTTCCACTCATAAAAAAATGCTAATTTTTTTACAAGTGTATTCTCATAAAGCTCCAATATATTTTATCATTTAACTGAAACCCGCTTCAGTAGCCATATGGTCTAAGGTGCTACTATCTCAGTAGACTATAGACTGCCAATGACGGGGAGATAGAGGTTCGAATCTCGGTCAGGTATACTGAGGGTGGTCTATACAAAATTGTTTTCCCCTCTCCCTCCACGAAAATGCGGGTACATTCCGTATAAGTGTAGCCTTTCTCATCCCTAAAACCATTAGCATAGTTAGTTTCAAAAGCGTGTAACACGAACAGGTAGTAAAACACGGTGCTAATTTTTTTTTTACTAAAGCACGAGAAAAATACACGCTTTTTATGGATACAGGCCAAGTGAGTGAAGATAGGGGGGTTTAGAACTTATTACCATTGGCCTCTCAAAATAGTATGTTCGAGTCTTGACTAGAGCAGCCAGGATAATACAATAAAAACACTCAGGTGCGAATAAACTGGGTGTCATTGTCGGAAAAATAAAACACTATTTGAGTTTCTTCAATCGATGCTGACTTGTTAATGTGGGAGTGTATGAAACGCGAGAAAAGGCCAGTGTTTTTCATTTTTTACAGCATTTTTTTTTTTGCCAAAATAAATAAAATATTGCTCAGTACAAACATTGAGTTCAATTTTATTCACATGATGATATCAACAGTTGTTTAATATCTGTCATGAGCATAACGACATCAGATGAGAAACATTTTAAATTAAGAAAAAAAGTTATCATTAAATTCAAGGACACCCTTGACATATATTCAACAATTGTTGATATCAACGTGTAAAGAACAAGCTTTATGTTTCTACTGGATAATTTTTTTTCTTTCTGTTGATAAAAAAAAAGTTTCTATAAAAACTATTAAAAAACTTATCTTTTCTCACGTCCCTTATATCTTCATCTTAATTTGAAGCAATATATATCTTTATTTGTTTCCAATTCTCTGTCATCAACGTATTTCTGTGTAAATAGTGAAAAATATAAGTAAGGGTATAAATAAGGGCAGGAACCCTTGATGTTTCCACCCCCCTCCCCCCACCTCCACCCAGACCAATACCAGCCCTTCCCTTCCATACGTCTGGGATCAACGTAACGGAAGATAGATGATAGGCTTCTACTGTTAAGTGCGGTTAAAACCACTTTTAAAGTTCGTTTACTGAACTGCTTTCGCTCAGCTAAGTGCTTCGCGTTAGCTCCCACAACAAACATTCATTAGCACAGAAGAAGAATCATATATTTCTCAGAATTAGTTTGGACCTGAAGTAACTTAGATTAGAAGTAGGGTAAGATAAATAAAACCATACAATAAGATTTCACGCTTTGTGTTCTATTATTATTTTCTGACATATTTTTGGGAGATTGGATTATAATGCTTTTTCTTTTAGTTGTCTTATGTGTGTGTGTGTGTGTGTATATATATATATATTTATACACGCTTTAAACGTGGATATAAACTAATGTAATTCTAGCGCTGGTTTTTTTTATAGGTCTTTACCGTTTAGCCACAAAAGGCCTCCATAGAAAGGTCCGCCCCGACTTTAAAGTTGCTACGATATTTTGATATTTTTTTTCGGGGGTTAAAAATTAAAATTCTTAACTTTTTGGAATGTTTCCATCAGTTACAGGCTAGAAGCTTTAAATTTGCCAAATTTAAAGTTTCCAGCTCATTTGGAAGTGGGTAAACAATAATCTCAGGGAGTGAGTCAGCCATGTCGATTTATAGTAGTGTATATATATATATATATATATATATATATATATTAGAAATATAAAACCTAATTAATCGATACTTCGATACCCTCAATTATTATTTGTATCGAAAGAATCGAGAATCGATCTTAATATTATGATTCTCGATAGTTTGATACTTAGATCTCAATGGAAGTTCTGGCAACTAAGAAAACAGCGAAATTCAGAATGAATAATAACCGATTGATGATCTCTTTTATTGGTTTATCTGTCCTTATTTACTATATAATTTGGCTCACTTAAATACACTAATTGGTGAATTTAAAAGACTTGCATTTTCGACCATTATTTATTATATCTTTTCTTAAATGTTTGACTCAATTGGGATTTATTTATTGGTGAAAATACATGCTTACTATTGTTTATCCTAATTATTTTATTAATAATATATAATATACTTTAATACTTATCAAATCAGATTTTTTTTGTTGAAACTAAAAATGAACTGTTTGTATTACTATTTACATTTTTTTATTATGCTATGAAGCTCAATAAATATGTTTTATATGCTTGGAAAAATAAGGAAATAAGATATAGTCAAGAATCAAAAAATCGAGCTTTAAATTAATAATCGAAATATAGAAAATCGGGTATCATGACATTTCTAATATATATATATATATATATATATATATATTTAAATACGAGTAATATCTTTAGCATTTGGTAATTTAAAACAAAGTTTATTTTGAAATGATTCGCCCAAAAAGTCTTATTAAAATTAGTTTTAAAATAAATTACACACAGTTCAGCTAGTGTACATAATTAAACAATATTATTTTCCAAACAAATTAATTTTCATCAGGTTTGATTTACATTTATTATACTGATGTAAATTTAATACTCACTATGTTACAAGTATTTAGAACTAGGGGCTGAAATATAGTTAAATAAATAATGATTAAATAATATTAGAAAAAATTGTTATAAATATAATCCAAATAAGAAGAATCATCTTTTTAGCGAATATTTAATACCTTTCGATACGTTGTGTGTTGAATGGAGCGCGAGAGTAGTTATCTCTTTCGATGGAGACGTCCTTGTTCAACGATGTTCCCGAGGCGTGGTATGTAACAAATGAAGTTATACATTTATAGATATGTATATATAATTAGAAATCCATACCTATATATTATTTGAGAAATGATTTTCAGTAGCTGATTCAGGCAGTGCGGGCCGGAACTGGTTAGCCCGCTACAACTTAAGGGAAGTTTAATTCTATTGGATAACTAGTTTAACCTAAAATACAGTATACAAATACGGGTATTTAGTTCATAATGAATCATGCTTTTCCTGGCCCTCCACTCCTCACCCCCGCCCCCTGAAGACTATAATAAAATAAAACTACTTTTATTCTTCAAAACTAATTATATTGTACTCAAAACAAAGCGTGGGCTCCTAACTTATTTAGCCTAGAAGTAGAGTTTAGACCGGCTTTCATCTACCCCCCCCCCCTTACCATCCTCTTCCACCCAGTACTAAAGGATGGGAAGGGGTGTTGGGTTCACCGAGGGCTCGTGACAGGCTCTGTGATATGTTCCCCTACTTTCAGCCACTCCAGCACACACATGCGCGCACACACACAAGAAACAAAAGGAAGAAAATAACAACTTGTACCAGCGTCACAAACAGGAATCTTATTCACACTTCACACAATCACATTTCATGCTTCCACAATAAAGTTCAAAGTTAGAATAAAATAAATATTCCAAAAATGTTCGGAGTCTCGGGGCTTTGTTAAAAAAAATAAGGTTGACAGATCAAAAAAGAAGAGAAAAGTGGGAAAAGGTGTGGATTTCTAAATAAAGAGATATCATTCTATGGACAAGAAGTTCACTTTTTTGAATTGTGAAAACCATCAAAATAATTACATATTTATAATAAGGATAGTCATATTTTTGTTTAGAAATATATAATTGTGGTTTATTTATACACAAATCAATAGATTTTGAAGAAATTTTGATCAAATTAAGATGCTTACAACGCCTTAAAAATATAAATTAGATTTTAAAAAAAGTTCCCTGAATTTCTGAAAAGAAAGTATTTAAACCAAATAGATGTGCCATAATACAATATCATGATTTAAAAGTATAAATATAAAATACTATTTATAAAGCAAATGTCCATAAAACTATTTTTACAATACTGTTCATTTTATCCCATAGCTAGACTGATTCAGAATGAGAAATTATTGTGTTCTTAGTTGTTTTTAGTGTTTCTTTAACAAAGACACCTCTGACAAGGCGTGTATTAATCACAACTTGTGAATGTGTGGAATGCCAGGCCCCCACCGTGGTTCGGATTCCACGTTAAACTGTAGGTCCTTCATTTCATCTCACAATCAATCACCCTACCATTACACATTAGCGTAAGTGCGTATAACCTGAATGGGTAGTAAGACGCGGTGCTAATAATAATAATAATAATAGAATGTAGAGTTAATTAGTATATAACTCGTTTTTTTCTCTGTATATTACATTGTGCCTCCTGCACAAGAAGGAAACCCACATTAACATAACAGTTTTTAATTAAAAAGTGCGCACCTAAACATAAATTAAATTTTAATTATGAATAAATATGTTAGTAAAATTTAATAACTAAACTATTTCTATAGAATTAAAAATGTATTTACGTTTTATAGAGATTCTTTCTTATTTCAATGGAATGCTATCATTAATATCCATGTATCTTTGCTTTATATTACATTGTTAGTTTTTAAGATAAAAAATTGTCGATTTTACTAAATACAATTTTATCTACAAACAATTACTTTGAAAGCGAATTAGGGAGACCGGGGGAAAGAATCATAGAAATCAATATGTTCAAACCCACCTCGGTGGCGTAGTTGGCTATCGCGCTAGTCATGTTGAGCCCGACTGCTGAGGACGGGGAGATCGAGGTTCGAATATAGGTCGGATGAACTGGGGGTGGTTGTTCCTAAATGGTTTTCCACTCTCCCTCCACGCAAATTCGGGTTCACTTCCTATAATTCAACTTTTCTAATTCCTAATCCATTAGCGTAATTAGTAGTTAAAGCGTATAACCCGAACGGGTAGTAAGACGTGGTGCTAAATAATAATAATAATAATATGTTCAAGATTATTCGTGATTATATATTCTGTTTCGTACAATTATTTTAATTATAGTTGCACTTACATATAATCACCATTCAAGGGGAGGTTGCACTTTGATGAACTGTGGGTGGTTTTGCAACGGGATTTTTCCCTCAAGTTTCCTGTTTTTCTCCACACAATAATGCCGGTGTAGGTATTTTTCCATTATCCTATTTACTTTAGAACTTTTTTTTTATTAACTAGTTAATATTTGTATTGAACTTATTAGTTTAAATTAAATGTTAATTTTTATGGGTTTAAATAACCATAAAATACAACAAAAAATAAATGTACAGTCCAATTTCCATATAAAGAATTTTATTTGATTGTCGCGCAACTCAGATTGTGCCCGGGAGCTGCTGAGCTCTTACGGACACAAGTAAAACTACTTTTAAAAAAACATAAGAACAATATAGTTTACAAATGAAGCATATTGCTCTCTTTATTTTTCTTTAATTATTGCGAGGGCTGTAAACAAGCAAACTGAATGTTATTCACCGTAGCCTGGTTGCACGTGTACGGAAATAAAACAGCAACAGTACAGTCAGACTAAATAAAATTGACACAACCTAAATTTAAATGCATTAGAAATCAATTCAATAAAAGTGGATCATTACATGATGTATATAAATGCTACTTTATCTACTTTCACGTATATATACGTGAATTCATGTGATCTTAAAATGTCACTTTTGATAAATATATTATCAAGACCCATGGAATAACATCAATAAATGAGTCCCTATCAATTTTGGCTTAGTAAAAATGTGTTTCGTGTTTTATAAAAATCTCTTCTTACGAAAATTATACTGTAGTTACTTTATAACAATTTCTTACGCCTTTTTTTTGTAATTTATTTTCAGTTGTTGGTATAGTTATGATTTAAACCTGTGAATATGTAATTACTTATTTATACTGTACTTTTAGTTTTTACAAGGACTGTATTTTGGGTTTATGCTCTGTTTATTGATTATGAACAATATTATGTTTTTTCTTTGTGATGAAATTCATGTGTGTCCCCTACAAGCTGTTTAGCCACGCCTGTGTCCACAAGTAAGGCGGGGTTGACCAGTGTAATTAGTAGACAACCTACATCAAAATAACTTTTTGAAGCCATCTTTCCCTTTAAATATAAACTCCAACTTTAAAATAGAACAAAATGTGGACTAATGCTGCTCCCAATACTTTCTAGAAGTTCTTCCTTAAAGGTTTAGTATAAACAACTTAAAATATATTATTTTGGTTCGATTCCTGGTGGAGTTTAATAAAATCGGTGAACTGAAATTTTTATTAGGATATCGCTATAAGTTCAATTACAGCTTTTGATTTGTATTATGTTCCAGGTTAGGCAAATATTTTAAATATTTATTATTGTATTTTTTTAATATGTTTGCTTGAAAAAACAATAAAGCGTACATTTAAAAGTGAATAAATTTCGGTTGGGTCCATCCAAATTTGCGGATGGCTAATAATATCGACTCAAGGTCTAAGAGGTCTAAGTTTGATCCAGCGTGCGACCTAATATAGTGTTGTATCTATGTGACCAGAAAGATTTAGACAATGGTATGACTTGAATTGTTGCCAAGGTAAGCAGAGTTAGTATATTACAGGTATAGTTTACACTATCATCACTCAGTAACACATTCATTAATCATGTATAAATTAACGTAGATTATAATGTAAAATATGTAGAAAAGAGTTTATGTGTGATTGGTCAAATGGGGTAAGATAAGGGAAGAATCCCTCATAGTCTCAGTTTAAACTATCTCTGCCTACCCTAAAAACACTCACGGCACGACAATGGATTTAATGTTATTCAAAGAATTCTAATGTCATTAAAGCACACAACAAAAAGTAGTCTTAGGTCAGACAAATAACAATTCCAAACCCAATATAGCTCAATTTATCAAAGTATATTTTTTTATTAATAGTGCACTTCTTTTAAAATGTTTATAAATAGTTGAATACTATGCTATTCTTGGATCACGGGTCGCAAATCATAAGTTATACAAATATAGTATATCTACACAAAATTATAGAAAAAATTGAGAAATATTAACTGGAAGACTATTTTATAAAAATAAACAATTACAGATGTAAATCCAGATACTTTTTTATTAATGAACTTTGATGGTTGGCAAAATTAAAACAGTAACTACTTAATTTGCAATAAGCAATACATTGTGCGGTCTTTGACTTAATATGTCCTTAAAATAAATAAATATACATGTATGCACTTACTTTGAAACTTTATTATTTCTATAATCTGAATAGTGTTAAAAATTAGTTTGTAATTCACGCATTTACTGTATTAAAGGGTATTTTTGTAGCAAATCGATGTCTATTTTTTTTCTTTGATGATTATATCACATTAGTTCTACTTGTGAGATGGATGAACTATATTGATTGATATAGGATGTTTTAATAGAATGAATGTATAACAATGTATCATTTATTTATTAATTACTAACAGTTTTTTATGTTTTAGATATTTTAGATAAACATTTATGTGTAAAAATAATAAGTAAATTTATATTAAAGCCTAAAATTAAAACACCCAAGTATTTGTGTACATAATTCAATATGATTACTGGAACTTAATTTCAAAGGTTATTATCAATATTTCTCAAATTAGTGTAATCATAAATTCTAGCTTAGTTATTAATTTAGGATTGAAAAATTAAAAACCTATGGTGGTGTCATTTAATTTTTAACAATTTTTTTATTTTTATTTAGCAGCACGTCTTACTACCCATTCGGGTTATATTCTTAAGTACTAATTACGCTAATGGATTAGGAATTGGTGAGATTGAATTTAGAGGAAGTAAACCCGCATTTTCGGGGAGGGAGAGTTGAAAACAATTTAGGAAAAACCACCCCCAATTCACCCAACCGAGATTCGAACCTTGATCTCCCCGTCCTTGGCAGTCGAGCTCAACACGACTAGAACTTTAGCTAAATACGCCACTGAGGCGGGTTAACAAGTTTTTAAATCATAGTAGGCCTACAATATGAAATTAATTACTGTACTAAAGTATTTTAGTACACATCTCTGGCTTTCATGATATAGGCCTACAAACATAAAATAGTGAATTTTGTTAATAACTGAAACTTTATGTTAACTATCTCTCCTACTGAGATGTGTAATATTGTTTGCCTTTAGTTTAATATATCAAGTTAGTAAACAAATTTAATTATCCACAAATTATATTGAACAGTGTTCACACCAAATTTAATATATGAAGTTGTTCAAACTTATAAAAGCATTTTGTTGAAAGTGATTGATAACAAATTCCCCTTAACTTTATTTCTAGGAAATTCTTAGTAAAATTTCTTTAATAAATTGTTCTATGATTTTAGGCTCACATTATTAGTTTGCAGCAACAAGCTACAAACATTATCTAAAATTGAAACTTCTAAAAAATTACGTTGATCTTTCCCAAGTTTGAACTCATGTTTTGGTAGTAACAAATAAATTTCACTAAAATATTCTTACTTTAATTTACAATTCGTTATGGTGGGGTAAATATTAAGTTGTAATTTCACACTTAACTAGATGATAAATTTGGAATAAAATAACGGAATGTATTGATAGTTTATACACTTAACCTATAAATGTGAATTAGATATTTTAAAACGCAATAAAACAAAGTTACTAAAAATTGAACATTAAAACTAAAATAAAGTGTTCTTGGTATTTAATTTTTAATAGTTACTATCTCACTTCACTGATAAAACGAGTTAAGGCATCCCCCTTCCAATATACTGTAATACCGATGACGTGGAAGTCGAGGTTCGTGTCCCGGTAGGATGTATTAAGGGTGGATTTTTCTAAATGATTTTCCACTATCCTACCATGCAAATGCGTGTACACTTAATCTAAATTCCATATTCTTCATCCCTAACACATTAACCTAATTGGTGCATATGCGTACAGCTTTAACAGGTAGTATAAGGTTGTTACAAAAAAATATAATACGTAAACAAACTATAGGTGAGGGCTTACATTTGCTTAAATTATACTTTAATAATACATTTACAATAGATTTAATTGTCACAATACTGTAAGGTGATTAAAATAGTTGTTTTTTTCAGAGACCACTGATATTTTCCCGACTTTAATTAACTGGTGATTATTATTAGGTAGCTCTATACTACTAGAATACAATTTGTAAGTCTCTAGTAACTTTGTAAATATTTAAGTTAATGATTTTAATGGAAGTTAATTTATCAGGGAGTGATTTAATAAGCAGCTAAGCTCCTTTTATACTTTATAAATTGTCATAAAAGTTGCTGATTGCCTAAATTTCCATAAGCTACTAATGATTCAACCAAAATAAATTTATATTAACAATGAAATTGTGACCCTACTGTGCCGTCGCCCTTACTCTTCCTAGAAGACTAAGGCTGGCGCACAATAAAAAAAAATTAAACTAAAATAACAAAGTAGTAAATTTGCAGAGGGCGGTGAGAAATGCAAGAGAAAAGTAAACAGCCTGTTTACTTATAATGTCCTTGACTTGTACTCAAAAATATTTTGGACGCCAAGAAGGATAACAAAAGCAGGAAACTAAATTATGACGAAATATGTCAAAAATAACATGGTGTAGTTTTATTTGATATTAACAAAAAAATTTGAATAGGATACATAAAATAGAAAATGAGTTATTTATACAATATACAGTTTAGTGAGGCTATTTGTATATGATAGTATAAAAAAAAATAACAACGGACTCTACAGGCCCGCAAGGCCAATGAGTTAAATTACGGAAATATTTACTATACAAAATCTGGTCGTCGAAAACAAACTTACTCCTTCCGAGTAATAACATTAAAGTTTTGCCATATGGGCCAAAAGGTTAAAAGGAGTCAGTGATACCATTACTGAAACTCATTGAAAACATTGAAAACTCCCATTTGCCTGGTTAACCGCGTTTACCATATAAACATTATACGAAAATACAGCATTTGATACCTTCTAAGTCCTAAAACATACGACCAATTTGTACTTTAAATATTTGTAACTATTCTAAACTAGACATTTGAAAATTACGTACATCTGACTTATTTATATTTCAAAAGATTCTAAATTAACATTTTGAATGTTACGTGGTGACTCTACATCTGACAAATTTATACTGCAAAAGATTCGAACTTAACATTTTGAAAATTACATAAAGTTTATACATCTGACATGTTTATACTCCAAAAGATTCTAAGTTAACTTTTTGAATGTTACGTGGTGACTCTACATCGGACAAATTAATACTGCAAAAGATTCGAACTTAACATTTTGAAAATTACATAAAGTTTTTACAATCTGACATATTTATACTTCGGATACGACGCTTCTAGCATTTTCAAATAATATCTGTTGAAGAGTTTTATTCGTACCTCAAAAACCCAAGGAATGTCCAAGGGGACGGCCCTGCCGAGAGAAGTGAAAAACATCACGGACAATACAAGCATATATACGATTATACCAGCTCAGAGAGGGGGATAAGGGGTGACGACAAACATAGGGAAAACAAGACACATGATGGGAGGGAGGGGATAAAATTGTATCAACGTGGAGCTAAAATTAACATTCTGGACGTATTACACTTTTACGGCGCATGCTCGCCACACACCCCTTCACACCCCGCCACGGGGAATAGAGCATTTTACTCTTTCAGTGTTTACACCGCGTTCAGACGAACAACGTTTTTTGTGGAAGGAGGACGCCATTATTCTTTCGTGTGATAAACAGTCAGTCGGCGCAGCACAGTGGGGGACTTTTGGTGAGTTTCTTGCATTTAGACTTTTCTTGGAGCATATATTTCCAATAAATGCTACAAATCTCGCCCCCTTGAGAGATGGGCGGCCGCACTCATCATGGTAAGGTCTTCAATAATGATGTGTCCCCACACGCTTCCTCCTCCACAATGACATCTCAAGGGCGGATGGTGTGGTGGCATCCCCTAGCGCCTGCACTTAGAGCGCCCCAAGCTCCTTTGATGACTCATCTCTACGGAGACTATTAGCTCCCCACGCACGAAAAAGGGAACGGACAAGTGGGAGCAGGGTTCCTCTCCGAGCTAGATATAACATACAAGGACAGAAGCAGTATCTTTCCTTTCAACAGACAATAATATAAACTCTATAGCTAGTGTCTCTTTTGTCAATAAAGTTACATTTCCCAAAGCATACAAAAATTGATAGAAAAAACTGAACTTGTATGTAAAAAAAAACTTACAGCCATGAAATCTCGCGTCTTACAACAGTGAACTATACCCTATAACAATGGAATGGCATGCTTAAAAAAATATAATTGTCCTACAACAATGAGATCTCGCATGTTACAACAATAAAATATACCCTACAACAATGAGATTTCGCATATTACAACAATGAAATATACCCTATAACAATGGAATGGCATGCTTAAAAAATTATAATTATCCTACAACAATGAGATCTCGCATATTACAACAATGAAATATACCCTATAACAATGGAATTGCATGCTTAAAAAATTATAATTATCCTACAACAATGAGATCTCGCATATTACAACAATGAAATATACCCTATAACAATGAGATCTCGCATATAACAACAATGAAATATACCCTATAACAATGTAATTGCATGCTTCGAAGCATGCTGGTAATAGACGCCTCATACACTAACTTATGTTAAACTGGATAGTGACACGTTGGACATCGGTGTGTCCACCCTGTCACTACCCAGTGACTTCCGACAGGGATTTTGGATATCAAGCTAGAAGAGTACTTGTATAGGACCGCCACGGTTCTGAAGTTCCACTAAGCACTACACATGTCGCTTGTACGGATACGACTGACTTGGGGACTTATTTATTATTTGTTCTAACTTTTAAAAGGGTTTGGTTCGATTCGTTTTATGTCTTTATTTTAATAAAGTCTCAGGGCTTCAATTTTTTTTTTCGATATTTATTGTTTAGTAATAACATTAAATTAAATATTCAATCATTTGGTACATCCGTGTGTTCGGGAAGCTACGTACGAGATCGGGATGGTCTTTTTTTTAGACTAAAAACCATATAACACTGAGTTATTAATTATTCTTAGATAATGAATAAACGTTGTCTTAGGTCAGTTTGGTTTTAATATTTGTTTATTGATGATATATCTAGTTTTTAATGAATAGATAAATTGTATTTTGATTTGTTAATTAAAGATTAATTAAAGAATCTTTCGGAATTTATAGATCAAAATTAATAGTTTTGTTTTAGTTTAAGTTGTACCTATTACTATGTTGTGATTGGAATAACATTTGGGGAAGAACCCAGAAGGATTATTGAGGACTCTCTTAAACTGTTAGCCTTTTAGCGGTGTGTGTGTGTGTGTGTGTGTGTGTTTGTGTGTGTGTGTGTGTGTGTGTGTGTGTGTGTGTGTGTGTGTGTGTGTG
>CABEEJ010000485.1:109957-136406 GCA_901482245.1 Timema douglasi | reverse complement strand
CGTCAAGGTAAAGCCACATCAGCTAATCCATTGAAACACTGTTGTTATTAGTCGTCAAGGTAAAGCCACATCAGCTAATCCATTGAAACACTGTTTTTATTAGTCATCAAGGTAAAGCCACATCAGCTAATCCATTGAAACACTGTTGTTATTAGTCGTCAATGTAAAGCCACATCAGCTAATGCATTGAAACACTGTTGTTATTAGTCGTCAAGGTAGAGCCACATCAGCTAATCCATTGAAACACTGTTTTTATTAGTCATCAAGGTAAAGCCACATCAGCTAATCCATTTAAACACTGTTTTTATCAGTCGTCAAGGTAAAGCCACATCAGCTAATCTATTGAAACACTGTTGTTATTAGCCGTCAAGGTAAAGCCACATCAGCTAATCCATTGAAACACTGTTTTTATTAGTCGTCAAGGTAAAGCCACATCAGCTAATCCAATGAAACATTGTTGTTATTAGTCGTCAAGGTAAAGAAGCCACATCAGCTAATCCAATGAAACACTGTTGTTATTAGTCGTCAAGGTAAAGCAACATTCAGCTAATCCATTGAAACACTGTTGTTATTAGTCGTCAAGGTAAAGCCACATCAGCTAATCCATTGAAACACTGTTTTTATTAGTCGTCAAGGTAAAGAAGCCACATCAGCTAATCCAATGAAACACTGTTGTTATTAGTCGTCAAGGTAAAGCCACATCAGCTAATACAATGAAAAACTGTTGTTATTAGTCGTCAAGGTAAAGCCACATCAGCTATTCCATTGAAACACTGTTGTTGGTTTTTAGTTTTTTAGAGGGTATTGTCTAATTTGTTTTGTAGTGCATGTCATGTTTTGTTACTGATGGGAACAGTCATTTATGATTGTTTTGTTATCATAGGTATAGAAATAATATTACATGTGGTAGTTATTCCTGGTTGATGCTAAATTTCACTTTTTAAATACATAACTCAATCATCACACTTGTTAAACACTTTATTTAAGTAGTAATAGTTCCCAATATATACTTCTGTATCTAGATTCCTACCTCTATGTCTAGATCCTATAAGATACCTGGAGGTCTTCAGAGAAGTTACTGCGTCACAACTGAGTTTGGAAAGACCATTAACCTGAATCCCACACATAAATAAATAAATACATATATATATATTAATTATTATTATTATTATTATTATTATTATTATTATTAGCACCGCGTCTTACTACCCATTCGGGTTATACGCACTTACGCTAATGTGTAATGGTAGGGTTATTGTGAGATGAAATGGAGGACCTACAGTTTAACGTGGAATCCGAACCACGGTGGAGGCCTGGCATTCCCCACATTCACAAGATGTCTTGTCAGAGGTGAAGGAAGGGTTTGGTAATCAGATAAATATGTGCCGGGACCAAGGATTGAACCCCTGACCCCCAGCTCAGAAGTCTGACACCCTACCCCTAGACCACCAAGTCACCTATATATATTAATTCCGATAAACACTTGTTAGCTGGTCCATCCCTATCAGTGAAGAGGGAGACGTAGGGAGGGGAAGGAGGTGTCTGTACAAAAAAGTTATATGGTTTATAAATCTCTTAAAAATGTGTATTGTATATTTTTTATGAACTAACCACTATTGGTGAACACCATAATATATATACTTAAACTTTATAATCTCTTAAAAGTGTACTCATAACGTTTTATGATATCATAGATTATTATCACCAGTTTTTACATTTTATTTGATATAACTTTGGTCATTAAAAAATTAACTCTGCTCCTAAAATTTTAATTTTAAAATAATTACAATTAAATTAAATTAACTTTTATGTTAGAAATAATCCTGTTGTTAAAGTTTTGAATAAAAGGAAACTCATTATTAATAAGTGTCTCCTCCCGGTGAGTTTGGCCTTTTATGACAAGGTAAAATATTTATTAGTCCTATGTTGGGCCGCGATACAATTATAATTATTTTCCCTTTTAAAAATTAAAGCAAATATTCACCACTTGTTAAAATGGCAATACATATTTTCAAAGAGGGGTTGATATAGAACTTTCTTTTTTCATCCCTAATCTGTTTGTAAAAGGCAAAATTCGCGTGACCATATCTAATTTATAGATTTTATGGCCTTTACATTGCGCCTAGTAATGTGAATACTATACTCATTCAAGAAGGCAGATATAAGATATTTAGATAAATGGAAATGTTTCCCAAATTGTGGTGCACATACCCCTAGTGTACGTAAAATATTACAGGGTGTAGGCTACATAAACATACCAGTGAGTTTTTTAGTCATAAATAACTATTTATTTTGATAACCCAGTTAATAGATAGTTTGACGTGGTTTCATAGGCATTTATAGGTCTTTCTTTCTCTCTGTCACGGCTTTGGTTAGCTCAATCTCTATTAACATTTGTAATGACCCTGTACACTTTAAAAAAAAACAGCACGTCTTTTATTTTTTATTTAAATGAAAAGCTGAGAGGGCTAAGAGACTGGGAAAAAATGGGTAAACACTGCTATTGACCATAAAAACGCTTAATTTAGATTTAGTAAAATAAGACTTTGATCTCATTTTATTAACTTAAGAAATGAAAGAAAGAACGAGGTTTGCAAAATGTTTCGTTTGGTGACGTATGGATCTGAGACGTTGACAATTAGAAAGAGGGAACAAAGGTCTTTTGAGGGTTTTGAAATGCGGTTGTAGAGAAGAGTGGAGAAGGTGAAAGAGATCGACAGAGTGATGAATGAGGACGTGTTGAGGAGGGTAGGGCCAGAGAGGAGCTTTATTGGGATGGTAAGGAATAGAAAAACGTCTTGTTTGGACCACACACGGTGTAAGGATTGTTTAATTAAGAGAATCATAGAGGGGGGGAAGAAGGCTTGGAGTGCAAACAGTTATCATGAAAGGAGGATGGTACAAATGGATGAAAGAAGACGCTCAGGATCGAGGGAAACGGAAAACGACCAGTTTATACCTGTCTCAGGACAAATTCACAAAAGAAGCTGAAGGAATTAATCATTTTTATGACACACAGTTTTATCACACTTATTTTATTAATACAGTTCTAGTTCAAAGATTGATAGGTATTCTCGACTTGGTTTAGTTACCTCGTGTGAACCAAGAAACTTCTCTCAGATTCTGTTAAACTGGAAACATCCCCTAACTCCTTTTTTTGTTTTGTTTCAGTGATGTAACATATCCTGCTTGCATAGAGCCATCCTAAAATTATTTATGTGGGGTTCACATAACGCTGTTTGGCCACATGACGAGATATTGTTTCGACACCGCAAGGCCAGCGAGGGGATATTATATTATATTATATTATTTCAACATACATTCAAACCTTCATTCATCGAGGCGTGTTTACAGTCATTATTTATTCCATGCCTATCCTTTGCACATTTCCCTGGTGGCTCTTATGTGGGCAAGGGTGTGGGGTTGGGGGATGATAACGTGGGTCATCGGAACGCCAATACCCTGACCAAATTCAAATATAAGGGGTGCAAAAAATAACGTGTAAGCCACCTCTATTGGTAGCTTGATTGGAATGTGTTAACCATAACTCTACATTTAATTTAACATGATAATATTTTAAGGGTACCTGGAGAAAAGGGCATAAGTCCAATTTTAACTCAAATTGAGTTAGTGCTGCCATCTGTTAGACAACCATGAGACCTTTCTAGAGAACTGTGATTATGGATAAAAGAGATATGTCATAAGCAACGTAATTTAAAAAAAATTGCTGAGGTTTGTTACTAATTACATAAATGGGTTAGGAATTGGTATGTTGAATATAGAGGAAGTGAAATCGCGTTTGCGTGGAGGGAAAGTGGAAAAGCGTTTAGGAAAAACCACCCCTAGTTCACCCGAGTGAGATTTGAACCTTGATCTCCCCATACTCCTCAGTCTAGCTCAACACGAAACCAGTGCGTTAGTTAACCACGCTACCAAGTTGTTTTATATATAAATGTCGTCCTGGGAAATATGTATAGTGTGACTTTCATTCTTTTCTTCCTGTTCTTTTCATTTATTTCAGTGCATAATTATACAACTTATGAAAACAATTTTAAACTAAACATTTCAATCCTAATTCAGAAAAGTACTAAATATTAGTAAAAATCTTACACATGAGTAGTCAAAATCTTTATATAATCGCTACATTCAAACCAAAGAACCAATAGTATTATTTTGGGAAATCCTGGTAAACTAACCAAGCACCCTAGGCCGTGCATTCGCTTAACCAAACCCATTGAACCTTGGATACAAAGCTACTAATTTTGTCGATTCCACTATTTTTGAGAGTTAACATAAAACTGTGTCAAGTTCTTGTATAAAATAAAATTTGCGAAATAAGGTGTCACAATGACTATTTGACTAACAACACTAGTCCGTTCTTAATATTTTTGTTTGTTACTTGATTTATTTAATTTTAATCAAGAACAATATTTTTAGTTAAATGTTACATTAAAAATGTTATGTGATTTTATAAGCATATAATTGATGTTATATTTTTTAATTATATGCCGATAAAAAAAGTATAATTTTAACCGAAACAAGTTTACTTTTAAAAAAAGATGACCTATAAACTTTCGTAGAAATCAAAATTGCAAAAATCAAATTGAGTTACATGCAAGACAAAATGAAATAATTACTTCAATCGATAAACATGATTATATAATAAAAATAATTAATATTAACTATCAATAGATTAGGGTTTCGAATAAATCAAAAGTTGTATTGTTACTTAAATAGATATTTAAAAATTATTGAAATTTATTTTAGTATAACTATTCTCGAAATTTTATTGCTTCCCAAGCATATAGGTCATGCTTATGAAACTGCAGTTAATTAAAATAATAAATTAATTAAATAGAACATTCTTGTTAAAATTTTGTTTGCTTCAAAATGTGTATGAATAGCTTGCTTCGCTAGAAATTCTTAAAACAAACGCAAATAACAATAAAATAAATCAACATATTTATGAGCAAAAAAAGTTTTAAAGAACATTATTATATTTACTTCTTATTCAAAGCTTAAAAGCATTTGTCTTAGCAAAGATTTAAAATCAAGTTTTTTTTAGTACTTAAGAGGTAAGCTTTAAAGTATTGTCACACACATTTGAACATTTCATTAGAATTTAAATTCATAGTTTTGCGTTCAGTACAAACATGATATTATTTTTGTATTTGAAAGACAAATTATATTTTTTTAAATTGAATAATTACTTGCAAGGTTTTAAAATATCTAGTATACACAATAAATTTGGTTTCAAGATGAAATTGTGTCGGTATTTTTTTTAATATTATTGATTGCTAATACATTATATTACTTACAATTTTTTTCAATTCACTTGATTTTTAACCTATTTAACCTATATGTAAAAATACAGTGTAGTTTCTTAAACGTTATGTTTTGCGTAAGAAATACTATTAACATATAATTGAACATTTTAGTTTTGACTTTGCAATGATAATTTTATCATTAAAATATATTCTAGTATTCTTATCTATATAAATAAAATCTGATGTACACAGTGAAACATATAAAAAAAAGTCAATTTAACTTATCTAAAGTACGTTAATATGAAGTAAATTCTTGTGAATGAATTTTGCTAGTGTACTCTTAATAACACAAAAGTTTAAAAAAAAACAAGTACAAGAACTAATCATATTTACAATAAAGGGGCCATTAATAAGAATCTCTCGGTAGTAAAACAGCTATGTCAAAAGTCATTCAAATAAATTTCCAAGGCAGGAAACCACTTAAAGAATAACTCATCAGTTGTTTGTCAGGAATTCTGATTGAAATTCTAAAATACGTCACCGGAAATTACCTCCTAAAAAAAATAAAGATTAAAACCAGACATAAAGAAATGGTAGACAAATTTTCTCTTCCGTTGGAAGTTGATAAAGGAAAATGTTTCTTGGCATGGCTGTATATCCCTTAATCACTGTAGACGTGTTCAGAATATGTTACCTTAGAAAAAAAAAGTACAAAAGAAGATTAGCGGCGAAGTTTTGGCATTTCCCTTTTGTAGGCTTTCTCTTTCTTTCCTTCTTTAATGGTTTTACATTATCTTCTTTTTAATATATTTTCCCGTCACTTGCACACTATTCAATCGATAAGAGGGAGTAAAGTTATGCAGTAAAACTAATCTTTGTTTATAACGTTTTGAAATGATGGAAACAATATTTGTATCTTACACGATTTGCCATGACGTTTTTTTTAGATGGAAAAACTTTTGGAACGCAAAAACTTAAGTACAATTATTGATCTACAATGAATGAATGTATGTATTTGGTTTGTGTATATTTTTATTTAAAGGCTTAACACGAAGTTAATAAAGATTTAGTCTTTCTTTGCTCATCTGTTAGCGTTTCTGTCTATTGAGTTAAGGGTTCCTGGCTAATGGTAAAATGAGGGTCCTCCCCCCTTTCGCAGTGATAAATTAATGGCCAGGGGTCTGGGTGTTGTGTCTGTTTTAGATTTAAATTAATAAGTCGTGTGTATATATAGTCAGTCAGTTCAGCAAATGCACGTTAAATAAACACAAAATATAAATAAATTATAATGGTTTAAAGCAAGAGGAGAAAAGTTAATAAGAACTTGCACAACTATTCTAAATTCTGGGAGCAAAAATACATAATGTGAGCAAGCTATATTTATTATAACGAGTAGGGAATAAATCCGTTGCTTTATGTCAGATGTCGACTAACCCCCATGATAATAATTATTCATATATATGATGTGTGATTATGTATTATAATTTTATTTATTTATTTATTTCACATATAAATTTGTACAGCTTGCATAGTGGTTAACACTCCTAACTCTGACTTACATGTCGAGTTTGAATCCCAATTGGATACAATAAGAATAGACTTATAAACCATTTGCTTTTCAACCTTCTTCTTAAGTGTATGTTTATGATTTTTTCAAACTCTCAGACGAAAATGTACTTATTTAAATTTTCTCTTCACTTTAAGGATATTTATTTGTTAAATTACACCAATTTCTGAATCATATTGTCTATTCCTAAAATAATAATACTTCTAAATTTTAATGACTAGGACATTTACAACACTATTTCTAAGTATTTGGTGAAAAAAAAAATCAAATCTTTTACGGTTTTTATTTTAAAGTTTTGCTCCCAAATATCTAATTATCAAGTCGCATCAATATTTTAACTGTTATTTTAGGCAATTAACGTACCAAAGTGATTTGTTTGATAGCTGAAGATAGTCGGTACACACGTATTGCGGAACAACTCATACGGGTGCACACGAAACGCAGAATAGCTCATCCGAAGTTGGTAATACCCTTACACGAACTGCGGAGTGAAAATTAAATGTATAATGTCTTTGTTCAATATGTAAAATGGAGGTTAAGTTAGGTTATGTTAGGTAAGTTTAGGTTAAGTTATGTTAGATAAGTTTAGGTTAGGTCATGTTTGCTTAGTTTAGATGAGGTTAGGCCATGTTAGGTTAGGGGCTAGGAGGTGAATGTGATTACAGGTTGTTCCTAAACTCATGTTCAAAGGCTGACAGGTATACTTTATTCCGCAAGTCGAATGCGCCCAAGATAGTATACTGTGAAACCCTTCTCCTGTAATCACTCGCACTTGTATTTAAGGCATTAGAACAGTCGATCATAAATTCATAAACGCCCTAAATCAATTGGTTTATAACGCTTTTGGGTCGGAATGTCCAGCAGCAGGAGAACATGAGAGGGGAGAAAAGTTAAAATGTAATTATAATTTGTGTTACCTAGTCAGCCCCCTTAAATTGAGAATATGAAATAATTTTGTGGTATTGGTCACACTGTTAATTAAAATAATAAAAAGATCGCACACCGACTTTAACTATCCATAAATTATGACAACCAAATTTTTAACAGCTTTGTTATTGATTCAAATTTTCACTAAAAACTTAAAAAGATAACCTCCAGATCGATGAAACTTAGAAAAATAAAGAAATATACAATATTGAATTCGATATTTAAGAATTAATTAAAAATATGTATATTACTTTTCATCAAAACCAATTATTTCATACAAACTTATTTAACTTAGCTTTCTCTGATTTTCTCTCACATAAAATGTATAATTATTTATATATATATATATATATAAGTGTGTGTAAAAACACAAGTAATGAGTTAAAATGAAAATATAGCTGTAAAATAATAAACGTCATTATGGTTATGTTTTCATTTCAAATCACACTTGAGAATTTGCATTTTGGCTGTCATTTATTTACTTTCCTAAGCCAAAGTGCACTCTCCGTTGGAAAGAGAATTTACAATATGGTCGGATGGGGCAGGTACAGTTTTGTTTGTAACTGAGACTTTGAGACTACCCAACTAGAAAGTTTGTGACACAATTCAAAGCAGCGTCAGCTCATTGAATGATGTGCCAAAAGGGAATGTATTATCATGTTTGATGGCGTTTCATTAGGTTAAGTAGGTCAACGTCTATTCTGTATTTTGTCTTTTTAATTCAATTTGGAGTAGATAATAATTTGTATTATTTAAAATCACCAACATCGTTAAATAAATGAATTAAATATTCACTTATAGGCTTAAGATATAATAAATCAACTATTGAAATCGTATATAAATCATTAGCATACTCGATATTAGTGTTAAGATAAAATAAATCAATGATTAAAATTATTAAATTAAAAAATTAAATATCTACTGTTAGTTTTAAAATATAATAAATCAATCATTAAAATTTCTAAACCAATTAAATATTCTCATTATATTTGCGATTCGGTATATTAATCATTACAACTATCTAATAAATTATCTAATTATCTGTTATTAGTTGCAAGATATAATAAATCAATCACTAAAACTTTTATATAAATTAATTAAATGTCCACTTAAAGGCTTAAGATAAAATAAAAATAGCAAATATATCAAATATTTTTGAAGTTTAGTTTTAACATATTACTTTATTTTCCAAACGCCCAACGTATGATTAACTTCAAACTCTTAATTATACCTTAAACACTGTCTGATTGTCGCACTTTATTTGGGAGGTTTTCCATATGTGGTGTTATTTTAATTCCCCAGACGAATGCGAACTCACCTCATCCCTAACTCTTGAAATAAGTATTTATAAATCCTTGCCTGTTGAACCTTTAATTGTTTTTAATGTCTAAATATCTCTCACAACCAATGTGGCATCCACCCACAACTTATTTAAAGGGAGAAAAAAAGTATATCGGGCACATATTGTGAATATATTAATATCTCTATATTAAAAAAAAATCTTATTGTATCTCTCGTTCATTTATGTATGTATTTTATAGTTATTTGAAAAAAAAAAATGACCAAATAAATACCTTATCTCCTAGAAACTTCCATCCATACTGGGCTAAGTTGCAAAGAGCGTATTTTTTTAATTAAAAAATACATCGTTTTAATTGCAGTAGATATTCAATTTACGTTCATAATAAATATTTTAAAAAAATACCTGGTTCCCAATTTAAAGATAGCCATATAGCAATGACGCAAAAGGGTAACGGGAAAATCCCTGAGTGAGAAAGATCAGCTGTTGTAGAATTCATCAAATTCGTAGGGCCCCTGGTGGGATACAAGCCCGCCACGCCTGGGTGCATTACAGACTGTCTTCTACAGCCGTGTTCGATGCCCGTCCTACTCCGTGGGTATATAAATAGTTGTGGAGGAAATAAATAAATAAAGAGGATGTCAGGATTCCTATTAATCTCGATCCTTATTCTTGAATTTTAATTAATCTAAATTTTTCTATTCTTGATTTCAATCCCTCAACAATTTCAATTTGGATATTTTTCCATGCATTCAAACTAATATTTTTTTATACCTCTAATATTTAAATTACTCTAATGTATTTGCAAAAACAAACTATAAAGTGTAAAAAGTAAAATATTATTAAAAATATAATTTCTTATTTCTGCAAGATAACTAGAACACAAAGATTATGTTGAGTACATCTACAAGTTTCCGGCACTAATTTGTAAACTTAAAATGGCATCAATGAGAAAGAGCCCAACTTTATTTGCATTTTCTTTAAGTACCAGAATTTCAATTTCCTTAGATTTTAGAGCTAAGAATCGATGTATCAAAAATCGTAATATTTAAATCAATTCTCGACTTTTTCTGTTCCAGTAACAATCGACGAATCGAATTTAGCATCCTTGACTAAAACCTATATGACAAATGTATTAACTCATTCTAAAGTGTAAAATGCAAATATATGTTAAATTGATGGATTACATATCCACTTTATTATATTTGTTAGTATTGTTATAGCAGCATTAAACTACCATATTTTTAATTTTTAAAGTTAAATCTGGACACGGGAATAGAGCCCGTGACTATTAGCTTAATATATAAATGCTCTAACTTCTGAGCTATTCAGGAGTCATCCCGTGGCCAGGGTCATTCTTCACTTATATTTTAATGCAGAGTCTGTGATGGGCGCGTGGAAATCGTCAGCTACATAAGAGTGATCAATTAATATCTCCAGATTTTTTTAAATACTAAACTAACAATATCAATATATACCTCACACAATTTGTCATTTCTTCAAGACAACAGCTCGAAACGTTGATCACACGCAGATAAAAGATTCAATCTCGTCTTATCTTTCTTTCCGATGAATAGGAAGTCAGGGATCAAATCACTGTCTAGTGCACTGAGGCTGGTTTTTTCCCTAACTGCTCTCCTCCTTAACCCCAACGAAAATGTGACTACATTTTATATAAACATTACCTTCCTTATCCCTACCCCACTAGTGTAAATATACGGACATTTTCGACTGGGGAAAATGCGGTGCGCTTGGTAAAATGTTTATAAAGTAGCCAATGTGCATATTGATTCTTCTTGGGGACCTGGCGGTCTAGGGGTAAGGTATCAGACTTCTCTGCTGGGGGTTTGGAGTTCAATCCTTGGTTGCGGCACAGCTTTATCTGATTGCCAAACTCTTCCTTCACCTCTGACAAGACGTGTATTAATCACAATTCGTGAATGTGTGGGATGCCAGACCTCCACCGTGGTTCGGATTCCATGTTAAACTGTAGCTCCTCCATTTCATCTCACAATCACCCTACAATTGCACATTAACGTAAGTGCGTATAACCCGAACGGGTAGTAAGACTTGGATATAATAATAATAATAATAGCATAGTGCTTCTTATTCTTCTTTATTGGCTTAAAGGCTGGACTTCCATCTTTTCCTTAGTTTTCCAGGTCTTTTCCTTCCAGGAGATCTTGCTTCTGTTCATAGTCTACCAACTTTACACATAAAATAATGCTTCTTATTTTAATTACATTCCAGTCTTGCCAAATAAAGAAAGGTATGTTGAGCTATAGGGCACAAAGATATGAAACATGGCAGTTTGCTTTAACTTGCGTCGTCATTAGTTCTCATAAGAGTGGCGTGTCATACAGACTCATTAGCTGAGAAGTTCTCGAGGAACTATCGGGGTGAGTGCTGAAGTTGGTGTGCCTTGGGGTTCGTGCTTGGGGTTCGAGACCTTCTCAAGGAATTCAACTGGTTCAGTCAGGAACTCTTCTAGTCATGTCGGGAGCAGGAATTAACTTAATATTAGCTGCATACTAACTTGCGTTGTATTATTGTTTTTAACTTTTATGTATTTATTAAAACGGTTAAATAAGCTTTTTTATTTTTATTTTTTTATCCTACTACTTACTACTCGTCCAGTCCTTACGTATCGTAACCACGCTAATGCGTCGGTGATTAGGAAAGTAGAGTTTATACCAAATGTTCTCACGTTTGCGTTGATGGAAAATCGGCAAAATATACGTAAATGAAACCCCCTCAATACTCAACTCGGATTCGATCCCCGTCATTCACGTCACCTGCAAACTATATTAGGCCTAAATTAATCTAATATTTAATACGCGTTCCCCCCTATACGGGTAAAATTTTAGTTGACTAAATTTGAAATATTTTTTTTTTAAATCAACAACATGAGTTTGCGTATTTCTAAATTATACCCTATATAAGTAGGTCCATTGGAACAAAACTAGCCTCCTTGAGCTTTTAACATTTATAGAATGGTGAGGTGTTCATTCATATTTATATAATAAGTCAGTTTATTATATATATGAAGAATATTTAAAAAAGGATCAACCTCTTAATACAAAATAATTAATTATGTTATTTATAACTATTTATTTGAGGTCATTAACGTCCGCTTTATGAACTTACTGATTATATCAGCATACGAGAATTTCTATGAGCAAGAGCGAAATAGTCTACACATTTTACCCGAAAAAATATTTTCACACACCTTTCAAGGTTCTTTAAATACCATAATCGACATAGGACCGCCGGCTTTACGTTCCTTCCTAAGGAAGTTGTGCTACTGATTTTTATTGCACAAGAAAAAATACTTTGACCCCGGCTGGGCTTTAATCCATGAACATCGGCTCCTGAGGTGAGAACTTTACCCCAAAACTACCTATGTCAAGTCTTTACTATTAATTTGATAATTAATTGATAAACTGATAGTTAAAAATAACATAATTATATATTTATTTAGCTAACACCAATACCTAGTTTTTAAAATCATTGATATTAATGTGTTTACATAATGCAGATAACTTACGATTCCTTCTTTCATCTTTCATGATAGTAATTAAATTAATTCGGTTCAAGTTTCTCTCAAATTAAGTTGCCTACAGGAGCATTTTGGTAAGCCATTAATTTCATTATTCAATTATCGTAGTTCTCAACTGGACCTTATATGCTCACTGGCGTTGCTCGTGCCTATAAATCCCAAAATTGGCCAGGCAAAAGGGAATTGAACTTGGTGCAAGAAGGTTATTTGTTCACATTCACTAATTTTATTGAAGGAAAACAATCAATATTTCGTGTGTACCCAAATTTTATTGCAAATGTATTACATATCTGAGAGTTATAAAAATGCTACTAGACACGTATTTATACCTCAAGTCATGTGATCCGTACATATCACTTTTTATAGAGTTTATCAATGCCTATAAAATAACCCTAATAATATATAAAAATATTATCAATGTTGATAATGATTTATGTATATATAGGTATATATATTAACACTTGAAAGACCTTTTATTATATATATACATATATATATATGTATATATATATATATTTATATATTTATTATAAAAGGTCTTTCAAATGTTAATTCGTAAGAAAATTAAGGTAAAGTTATTAGAATTTAAAAATATAGTGAACTAATTTATCTATTTTGTAGAATACATTTTGTTTCGAAAAAATATGTTTGTGTTTTAGTATTGGTATCAGTATCATAGAATAACATTAATTATTGTTACCTAATACCCGCCTTGGTGATATAATGGTCTAAGGCGTCACTCTCGTAATATATTTGACTACAGATGATAGGGAAATCGGGGTTTAAATCTAAGTCAGGTGTTCTAAGGGTGTTTTTCCCTACATCATGGCTTTCCTCTCTTTTCCTCGCAAATGCGTCTATACTTAATCTAAATTTAACCTTCCTCATTCATAACACAAAATCGTAATTAGTACATATGCTTATAGCCCGAACAAGTAGTGAAGCGTGGTGCTAAAGAGACAAAGTTACTCAATGTTTGGAAAAACTGGAGATAGTTCAATGTGTAACTAAATAAGCGGTTTGACCAAAATCGATGTTCCAGCCAAGTCGCACAGCTGTGGGGTATTTTAGCCAACTTAATGGTGGTAATAAATTATATATCCCTCGGGACTCTCACTTGCATCGTATTCTGTGGTAAGGACGTTATCTGCCAGTTAAGTGTGTGTGCGAGAAGGTTCCACCTTATCTTATTCTCAATTTACAGTAGCAATGTCAATGACAGCTCACAGCTGACTTCTGACACTCAACATTTAGGTATATACCTAAATTTTGACTGTCAAAAGTGACAGCTGCTAAACACATGTTTTTAAAGGTTATCTGGTTCGGCATAGGGATACGTAATTTGGTATGGTAACTTTTTAAAGCTGTCAGTCAGCACCAAAGAAGCCATGGGACTACTGTAGGTAAGGCCAGCTGCACACTTGATAAAACATTTTATCTCGTAACAACGTTTTTTTTAGAGCCCAAACGTTGCATTACTTTTCATTCGTTGTAGAAAGAGATGACCTTTGGTGAAATATTTTCCTTCACAAACTTCAACAGGATTTTCTCGTTTTCCTTACATTTGTAAATTTCAAAGAATTGAGTACATTGTTTTATTGGTTGTTGTGTGAAGTTATTTTCTAGCATACTGTCTTACTACCTGTATGGGTTAAACGTCTATGTACTGTTTACGCTAGTGTTTTTTAGAGATTAGAAAGGTTGTATTTACATTAAATGTACCTGCGTTTGCGTAAAGGAAGAGTGGAAAACAATTTTGAAAACTTTCAATACACCCGACCGAGATTCAAACCTTAATCTCGCCGTATAGTCTACTGTGAGAGTAGCACCTCAGACTGCGCGGCCACCAAGGCGGTTTAGTGCGAAGTGTTTTTAGTGAAGTTATGAGTTGCGAACGATATGATAAGTGAAGAAGTAAATGTAACTGCTTTTTGTGGCAATTTATTTAATTAGAGAGAGGTTCAGCAAATTTTAATAAACATAACATTTATGATCATAAACACAAACTGCACAGCTCTACAGTCTAACAAAGCACTGTTAAAGGCTCTGGGGAACAGATGGCCATATTGTTTTGTGTCCACGCACATGCGCATTTCGAAATGTCTCAAGTATATTTGTTGCTAAGAGCACATGCGACCATATTTGGAAACAGTTCTTACTTTCCAAACACTGCTCTTATATAGGTTAGTTAATTTCACATGTAAAATAATAAAAAATGAGCGGCATTTTTAAAACATGTAAGCCTATAGAAAAAAGAGTGGATTTCTCTTGTAAATAAATAAATAAATAAATAAACAAATACATTCCTTTAACAAGAAAGGTTGAGAGAAAAGGGAGCTTAGGTTGAAGAAGGATTCAAATGCGAGATGACTTGAAGGAAAGAAAAATATTCTGGGAGCTGAAGGAGGAGGCAGAGGACAGGGTGCATTGAAGGTCTAAGCTCACTGACAAAAGGAATGCACATGTCGTAAGACAAAACACATAATAATAATAATAATAATAATACATAAACCGGGAGAGGCATTTTAGTCGAGACAAACGAAGTATTTTGTTTTTGTGGGGTAAAGAGTACAGCACTCGTCTTATATATAATTTGATAAGCCCGTTTCCGGTAATAGAAATTACGAGGAAATGACTGAACAGATTTTGACAAACAAACACTCATTCTAAAGATTAGTGAATTAGGATGCCGGTAAAAAATAATGGCCTAAAATTAAAACCCAGCTTTCCTAGCAAATTTTTCATCTTTTCCTTCTGTGTGGTTCATTTTTACAATCATTCTTTGTTTAAATAACCACGGAAACCTTAATTTGTGTATAGCTGTATATTACTAGTAAATAAAATATGTTGTCTTTGTTTAGAAATAATATTAGATCAATCGTTACTTTAGTGGTTTGGTGCAACAAATAGATAGAGATCAGAGAGAGGAGTTATTTTAAAGTTCTCATCGGGGCGTGAAGGAGCAAAATATATGTTTTTATTCAAATTACTCAACGAAAATTAAATAGTATCTAAGTAAAGTCGATAGCCTTTCACGAGTAAACTTTTAACTAAAAATTGATTGAAGGCTTATTATATATTATTATTATTATTGTCACCGCGTCTTGCTACCCGTTCGGGCTACACGCACTTACACTAATATGTGTATTAGTAGTGTTATTGTGATAGGGATGAAATAAAGGACCTACAGTTTAACGTGGGATCCGAACCACGGTGGAGGCCTGGCATTCCCAACATTCACAAGTTGTGATTGATACACGTCTTGTCAGAGGTGAAGGGAGGGTTTGGCAATCAGATAAATATGTGCCGAGGATTGAACCCTGGACCCCCAGCACAGAAGTCTTACACCTTACCCCTGATCCACCAGGTCACCCTTATTATATAGATTATTTTCCCAATATAAAGTTTAAAATACATTTTAATGCAATAATCTGCAGCCATCGCTGCAACGACCCACTAGTTATTTTTGATTTGGTGGACGTCTTCGAGGTTATTTCAAGATCAAATATTTTTTTAATGTAAACATTAAGCATTGCTCTTTATCATTTATTTCAAAAGCTATAGCTGCATATGACATGACTTGACGTGTGAATGCGTGAAAGTAAATCTAATAAATGCTAAAGCTGTATATTAATTAATGTGTCATACTTTTTTTACATTCCTTTGAGTTATTTAACGGGCTCTTTTTGAAAAGACTGATTACATATTTCGCGTCTGGGCTACGTCATTCGTAGCCCAGTAGTTGAAATATTAGCCAGAACTAATGTGCCATAGCCTAGGGGACGCCCGAATGTACTTATCGTACATCCTTTCCGTGGAGGCTCTTTCCATGTCACGATGAGATGAAATGATGGTAATAGTGAGTATGATGGGGTGGTACCAGTAGAAACACTTAAACCTAACCTAAACCTAACCTAAACCTAACCAACTAAAACCTAGTACTGTTGGGGTAATTCTCCTTTCAGGAAACATACATATGAAACTAGCCAGGATTCGAACCCGGTACCCCTAGACTCCTATCCAGGTGCACTGACCACTACACCACAGGGCCGGTTAATATTTGTGGTACTTTTAAATTATTGGAGATATCTGTTTTTAACACCACGTCCTACTATTCGTTCGGGTTATACGCTATTATAGCCAGTTAAAATAAAGTTATATTGAAACATAATTCGCGTGGCTGATAATTCTGTACTTATTACACTTACTGGAAATAAAACTCGTCAACACGCCCTTCATTATTCTAATGAGGTAGGTATGAGGAAAGAAGAATTTTAGAGGTAATCTACCCGCATTTGCATAAAAGGATAAAGAGAAACCATTGAGAAAAAAGCAACTTCATTAGACCCCGACCTGGTTTTGAATTCCGATCTCCCCGTCATCAGCAGGCCAGTTTAACACGAAAGTGAGCCTTAAACCATTCACCCACCGAGGAAGGTAGGAGGAATTTGTTTTTGTATCACCGCGTCTCGCTACCTGTTCAGGTTATACGCCTATGTACCAATTGCACTAATGGGTTTGAAACTAGGGAGGCTTAAATTAGAGGAAGTGCACTCTCATTTCGTGGGGGAAGAGTGGAAGACCAGTTAGGAAGAAAAAAACCCTCAGTGCATCCGACCGATATCGAACCTCAATTTTCCCCGTCTTCGGTAGTCTAGTCCAACACGAGATTAGCGCGTTAGAGCATTCAGCCTCTAAAGAGGGTTGGAGAAATGTTGTATATGATTATATATTATTTATGTTTGTTTAAATAATCGTAAGAGTAGATGATCATGCGATGATGCACTCACGTAAAATTATCGATTATCGAATTATCGTATCACACATGTGTGAAAATTCTCAGGCTACTGTAAGCCCGAACTCATTAATTACTGAAGCTTATTACGTCATGACTGATAGTAATAATTATCAAAACAGTGTCGTTTGGCACAGGGACCAATGTCAGGTTCATATAGTCTGTTTTGTCCTATGACGAGTAGGTCAGGGTTTGAATTACAACGGAGTGTACTGAGAGGATTTTTTCTTAAATAATTTTGCCCCCTCACAATACGCAAACGCTGGTACATTTAATCTTAAGCCACGGTGTATAAAAATTAATAACAATGTGGACTAAAATTTAAAATAATTTCAAGTTAAATTGTAATGAAATTTAAACTAATTAAATTAAAATCCGAATGTAAAATAATGTATTTATATTTCATTATTAAAAGTATATGATACGGGGTGCTACATACAGAATTTCTCCTGCTTTTATCTTAAAATATGCATTAACCAAAAACTCGTAATATTTGTGAAACAAAATAATAGGCATATATATTGTTGTAGAGACATTACACCAAAGATCATACATTAAATAATATACACTGTTAGTTACTCTATGGCATTAGGAACTAGAAACACTGTTACAGAAAAATTGGGAGAAGATAAATATATTTGTCCACCAAAGAGCATAAGAAACAAATTCATATTCAAAGACATGAATTAAAAAGTATAAGGAGACCTGGCGGTCTAGGGCTAAGGTGTGAGACTTCTGTGCTGGCGGCCGGGGCTCAATCCTCGGTCCCGGCACAAATTTATCTGATTACCAAACCCTTCCTTCACCTCTGACAAGACATCTTGTGAATGTGTGAAATTCCAGGCCACCACCGTGGTTCGGATTCCACGTTAAACTGTAGGTCCTCCATTTCATCTCACAATCACCCTACCATTACACATTAGCGTAAGTGCGTATAACCCGAATGGGTAGTAAGACGCAGTGCTAATAGTAGTAATAATAATAGCAATAATAGTAGTAATAATTAGGATGATAATGATGGTTTATAAATAATTATAGTAATATTAATAATGTAGACTATTCGTCGCGGTGAAGGAACTGCAACAAACTAATGCAAAATAAATAGCGTTGTACAGAATATCGAAAGAAAGCTACCTTAAATATGGCGTTAAAGCTTGATTCAAACGTTCGTTGAAAAATATGAAGCAGATTATGCGCATTAATTCACACACTTTAAGTTGACCCATGATGCATTGCAACGCTTTAAAACAGCTGATTATCAACATATTTTACTTTCTAGAGGATAAACCTATATTTTAGATAATCGTACCGACGGATGTTTTCAAATTATAAAGCTGTGTCGTTGCACAATCCAATACATCGATACACACGCTTTACATTAACAGGTTATTTCAAATCTCCTCACAACAACCAACGAAACTGTCTGCTTTCTTCTGGCTGTAGAGCGCATGCGTTGTCAAATGCACATGCGCACTGATTCGAGTTGGTTGGTTCTGAAATGTGATTGGCTCACCTGTGCCGAGCATCTTGGACAGAGCGGACAAATTAGAGAATAGTTGAACCTCAGCAGAATATATATCGCCGATTAAACGGAAATCTTGTGTTTGGCTTAGAGTTCGTCACATGAACACGTTTTTGTTCAGCGCTAGTTTATCCGCGAACGTGTGAATCCATAAAAAATGTTCAGTAATTGTTTATTCATAATGATGGAGCTCATAACTGAGGTAACCCAGCGACTAGCATGTTCAGTTTCGTAAACCGTTGAATAAATAGTAACCCCGTGAGCGGACCGCCATTGATATAGATTAGCGGTGATGCTCAAGCTACTAGTTGGTAGTTTAGGTTTTACTCGCGTCACTTTTGAGTCTTATTTGAGTAACTCCATGGGCAAAAGGGCTCATCTCTACATTGTGTATGGAATATTCAAATTTAGAAATATCACGCTTTTGATTGCAAGATTGTCACTAAATGTAAATCAAAGTCCTAAATTATCGTGAAAGTATTATATAACTATTTAAATATATAATAATAATAATAATAATACTTAGTACCGCGTCTTACTACCCATTCGGGATATACTCTTAAGTACTAATTACGCTAATGAGCTGGGAGTTGTGAAGGTTGAATATAGAGGAAGTGAACCCACATTTGCGTGTAGATAGAATGGAAAAACAATTTAGGAACCCCCGCCCCCCACAGCTCGCCCGAGCGAGATTCGAACCTTGATCTCCCCGTACTCAACAGTTTAGCTCATCACGAAACTAGCACCTTAGCTAACTACGCCACCGACGCGGGTTTTAAGTATATCGATAAATTCTATAATACAGCTGTTAAAATTGAATTTAACATCAAACACATGTTGGATATTAAGTCATTTGTAAAAAATTGTATATGTGGCCTACCCTGCTTTCATGGGCCGGATCTGTCGGGATAGCTTCTGGGGAAAGGTAGGGTCGGTTTCAATGTATATGGTTGGGTTCAAAATGATACAGGAGGTTCCATTATTTGAGCTTGTTAGTAGCACTGAGAGTTAATACAAATTGTGATGTTAAAAGGTGTTATAAAATATATATAAGTACCTGGACGTTTGGACTCGTGGAAGAATCGGCTTAGTCGTGAATACTTAGTCAATACAACTGTTTGACACCTCTCGCAACCCCCTGCATACTCGAACCCGGTACTCTGGGTACGGTGGCTGCCATCTAGTACAAGTACGACTGATGAATCGATGTTTTAGACCGTATGATCCGGCGACGGACGGAGTAACTTCCTCCGAAATAAATATTATGTGTCAGAAATTGTTCATTAGTCTAAAAGCCAAAGCATACAAAATCCAATCGAGTATTAATTGATATCTATAAATCACTCTTCCCCACTTCCTCCGATCGCGATCAACTGGTTTCAAAGCTGTTTTATTTCATCACGCAGATGTTTGATGCTATTCAGTGAAATGTTACTACTCGCTGATCTTATAATGAATATACTGATGCATTTAGAAAATAGAAAGTGACAAAATATACTACTGGTGTGGACCGATTTCAATCATTGTAAGGCGAAGAATTCATAAATATATGAAACTTGTTTTGTAAACCATAAAAGTGATCTATTGTTTAAAATTCAAACAATTGAATTGTAATATTATATTTGAAATAAATTATATATTTATCAAATTGTTTGGATTTTTGACACCACGTCTTACTATACCATCGGTTTGTACTCATGGGTACTGTTATGATAAATGTGCTAGGGATAATAAAGGTGAAATTTAGTCAATCTACTAGAATTTTCGTGGAGGAAGAGTGAAACCCATTTAATAAAATACAAAATGGAAGTGACATAAATGTCCCCAAAAAATTGCTCAATTTGAAGCTTTATATAATTATGTATAAATATATATAGACCTATATATTAATTTATTTACATGTACATATATATTAAATGATTTATATTAGCTATCCTAAAATAAAATACTAATTTTGTGCAATATAATCAAATATAATAATGCTAGATCTTAGAAACCAAAGATGCCAAAAATTGTTTCTCTTTTTTTTAAGGGACCCATAACCCTTAAAATATAAAAGTTATCTTAAGCCTTAAAACTTGAATCAAACAATTAATTAACTGAATAGAAATAAAGAACCAGTCGCGTCTAAGAAGAAAACTATGAGCGCACAATTACTGCAAGTTTCAAAAACGTTACGCTTTGAATAATTATACAATATTTTAAAAAAATTATTCAAAGATAAAAGTTAAAAAGGTATTGCAAAAAGAATATTTTAATTTAAATATTAAATGGAATGAAAATATGTTAGTCAATTATATTTTATAAATACTTTAATTCATTAAATTATGTTATAATATATCACCAAACAACAGTTTTGCTGTTATTAATGATTCTGTGTTATTTTTTGCAACCATCATGATCATTAGTGTCAGTAACAACAATTTGTGACATAATTCATTTGATATGCAGTTTTCCTGATGCAAGAGACAGACTCTCTAATAAGTATTTAAAACGTACCCGAAGCAATTTGTAAGAAAGCTCTTTGTTCGGTGTATTAACATGATCTTGTCGAGAACGAACGTAAGCCTGGATTCATAATAGGCAGATAATTATAGCCCTAATTATCCACATCGTTAAGGTTTTAATAACGTGAGGCCGGTATAGATACTACAGTCCAATTTACATAGGAAGGGTCTTTTAGAAAATACAATCCATATTTTGCAGTCAACATTAATAATACTTTACCATATATATCTATTATTATTTTTAATGTATTTATATTATATATATAGAAATTTATAGTTACAGATGACATGACTTGACGTATGCATACGTTAAAGTAGATCTAATCAATTTTCAAACTGTCTGATAGTACGTCTAAAAAAACTCGTATATTTTGTCAGTGTATCTGACTTTTTTTTTAGCATCCGCGTTTTACTTTCTGTTAAGGTTATACTCAAATATACTAATTATACTAATGAGTTACGGATAAGGGAGGTTGAATTTAGAGGAAGTTTAGTGGCATTTGCCTGGGGAGTGAGTGAAAAACCATTTCGAAAAAAATGCACAAGACCGGGATGTTTAACCCTTTTATTCCTGTAATTGGTAATCTACTATAACAAGAAAGTGACGCCTTAAACCATTAGGCCACTAAAAAATATGACTCAGACGTCGATAGAACCAACTAATAAAGAGACTGGTTTTATTCTAGGTGGTGTATATTATCTTTTATTCACGTGATCAGAAGTTGGAACCAACTACGAGAGATTCTGATATCACCATAATCTAGTTAGATCCCGTGCGTGATGAGTGTCGGTAAATTGATGGTAGGAATATCGGGGTTTGAATCCCGGTTGGTTATACAGTGTGTGATTTTTTATAGATGCTTTTCCCCTTTACCTCCACACAAATGCAGGTATACTTCATCTAATTTCAATCTTTCTCATATCTAACACATTCGCGTAATTAGGACACATGCGTACAACCCAAACGGATAGTAAGACGATGTGATAAAAAGAATTAGGAACTGTTAATTAACAACCAACAATTAAACATTTCAGAGTGAAACTTTTGAAATAAATTACAATTCCACCAAGGATGCTCATCACAAATAATTTGTGAATTTGAGAAAGGTTTTAGTTACGAGTATTTAAAACAGGGTTTGTCAAAGTTTTGGTGATTGAGGATCACCAAATGTAAGTTACGCTCACTGGGGGACCAGCGGGACCCTGGGAGTAGGGTGGAGGGATTTTTAAGAGCTATGCGGGAAGAACATTGTCTTTAAGCCATTTTATTTTACGATTATAAAAACAAGACACTTATTAATTTATTAAACAAAATGTTGAAACAAAATATCATATAATCAGTAAGTAATAGTTGTTTTATTATTTTATCAAACCTCATCTTTTTTTTTATAAATAGTTGAGATCTGTTGACTTAAGCATCGTTTATACTTAGTACAAACTTCTTTTTATATGGGACTTGTGTCTACTGAGAAAATAAATTCATAATTGTATGGATATTTGATATCTTACATTTCAAATGTTTGTATTATATGAGATCAACATTCTTTAGTTTTTTATTATTATTACTAAACTTTCTGAGATCCAGTGGACCACTTGATTGGTCGCTGTGGACCACACTTTAAGAAACACTGGCTTAGCGTATTTAAAATAACATTAAAACACAAATAAATCCAAAAAAAAATTACTTAACTTATGACAGCATAATTTGAGAATATTTTGTATTGGCTCAACTTCAAAATCACCGGGAAAATACGGGAGGGTCAGCGGAGAGACATAGTATTGTCACAAATTTTAAATTACAGTTGAAAATGTTTGATAAGTTTACTTTAATTAACAGTAAAAAAAAATGCGTTAACAACAACACGTAAGTATTTATAATTTATTTTTGTCTATTTTATTAGAAATTCTCTTTTATCTTTGATTTTGATATCAATAAAATATGTTTCTTAGAACATAGTTTATTTTATTTTTTCCCGGGGTTTTCTGAAAATTGTATTCAGAATATCAGGACTTTTGGACCAACGGGGTGGGGTTACTCTGTATATATAGTAATTAACAAGATTATTCACTTAGTATTCAAATAATAATCACAAATTAATTTTAATTCTTTTTTCCGTTATTTAGTTATAAAATCGTCAGATGATTAATGTGATATTTTCAAAAACAATTAAATTTAAAAATATCAATACACTATAAAATGTTTCGCGTTTATCTAATACACTTTGAAATTAAATATTATGAATACATTCACTAAATAGTTGTTTGATACATCACGTAACTAATATTAATAAATCCACACTGGTCACTTAACACCAATTATTAGCGTTTATAATTATATCATATTTATATTATATTGATTCCAAACCAAAATTTAAATTATTTCAAACACCATCAGCCCTTTATAAATGTATTAAGTTCCCCGTCATTGTAACCATGAAATCTTTATTTAAAAATAATCAATCTAATTTGCAATGGAAATGAATGCCACGTATTCGTTTGGTTGTCATTAAATATAATGGGATTTCAAATCGTGAATCTGATCACCGTTATTGAACTATCTTTTTCCCATCTCGCCGTTGTTGAAATACATCACGCACAACATATATTAGTTTTGCAATTAGTTTTCGGGTTTAAATTTCATGCATTCCAATTAAATTGACGTAAAAATAGACTTAAAAAAAAGTTTGTTCTAGTACTTAATTTGCATTGATATATACGAGGACTTGTAGTAGCAAACCTACAAATTCAATTATGTTTGAAATTCATTTGTTTTTTTTTAACAAAAAAAAAAGAGAGAGAAATCAAGTAATAAGAGGAGCCTTGTTTGTTAAAATAACATTAGCAAACAAACAGAACAGTAGTGTTTACAAACAAACACGACACTTCACATTTGTTCTTACAGTATTGTACTAAATAAATATTAGTTTCCCGTGTAGATTTTTGTATTTTTTTAGCTACGGATGAGAGGAAATGAAAAGTTTTCATTGATTCAGAAACATACATTGTAATTTAAACTCACTTTCAACTAAGGGAGAAAATATAATATTTTTGACAAAATTAAACATTTAAAATAAAACAATTTGAAGGTACTGAGAAACTAAATCGTCTATATTTGTCTAATCTTGTTTTAAAAGTAAAACGTTGACGAAAAATTATTTTTATCATCTCTCGACTTCTCGAAGAAAGAAGTATTGTGATTGAAAAAAAAATCAAGCTCGATATTTTGATAAATTTCGACGTTCCATGGCATCCTGAAATCGGAAATGTGTTTTGCGACACAGTTTGTCTCTCTGGATCACGGACTAGAGACAAACCCTTTTACCGATCGGGCTAAAACTAGATAGCTAGGGTTTTTGTAGGGTTAGCCCAAGCTTTTTTGGAATTGGCTAACTTAATCCTAAAATAAAGTGTAATTTACTGAAGAGCAATATAAGAAAAAATAGATTTTCTCAAAATCCGCTTGAGAAATTTTGATTAAATTTTGTGTCTAAACACTGTTTATCATTATCAACCAAATGTAAACTCTTATTTTGCCACGAAAATTACTTTGAGGTTACCTTATATAAGCAGAAATTTCCAATCACTATTATATGTTCGCAAATATTTCAGCTACAAAATAACTTAAAATTATAGTACTGCTGGACTATTAAAATCAAAAAATATTGTACCTGTAATATATTTATATAAAACCAATAGTTTCCTAGCTATAAGCATATATTGTAACGTATATATATTACATTTGTGTAGGTACCCATATAGATATTCTTTTTTCCTCAATGGTTTTGCAACAGTTTAGATTATTTCATTTATGCTCTTTGGAGGAGTGTTTCTGCAACAATGTATATTATTTAGTTTTACAAGTCATACTAGTTGTAAATAAAGGTATCTATTTTAAGATGAATTAGAAAGTTCTTGCGCTCCATCGTACCAATATTGGGTTGAATAACAACTTCATACGATTTCTATAAACACCAATGGCATGATTTCTAAACAATCATTTACATAAAAAGAAAAATTGTATTCCTCTATTTACTCTATAAAGTGTTTGAAAGGTCGAAATTAAGTCTGTAAAACTTGAAAAACACAGGTAATTTTATGATATTAAAATAGCATGAACCCTGATAAATTTAGTACCATACATAATACTTAAAAATATTATAATATTGGTAATAAATGCAAACCCGTTTTGGTGGTAGAATGGTCTTAAGACGTCCCTTCCACAATAAATGAGACTGCCGATGACTGGGAGGTCCGTGCCTGGATTCCAGTGGAGTACACCGAGTGTGGTTTTTCCCAAACAGTTTTCTATCCTCCCGCCACACGAATGCGGGTAAACTTTATCTAAATTGAGTCTTTCTTATCCCGAATACATTAGAGTTATTAGCAGATACCAACCCACTTCATGATCTCACGTGCTTCCTTCATAGTGAACTGGACTGCCGATGACGAGGAGCTTGAGGTTCGAATCTCGCTTGGGTGTATTGTGGATTTTTTCAAAATGGTTTTTCACTTTCCCTCCACTTAAATGTGGATACACTTTTTTTTTAAATAAAACTTCCCAGTCCCTAAAACCATTAACATAATTAGTACATGAGCGTATGGTCCAAACGGGTAGTAAGACGTGGTGCTAGAAATAATAGATAATCCGAACGATTAGCAAGGTGCGACGTTAGAAAAAAACAACCTAATTTAAAGCAGTTTCATTGACTGGTTCATCTCAAGAGATGAGACATTCGTTCTACCCACAGGCTAACAGGGTACACCATTTCCCACACACTTACTTCGTCCATATTCAATATCATGTTCTAAACATTTTAAGCGTGTGAAAGTAGAGCTTATTTAGTAACTCCGCTCTTAAGCTCCACCGAGGATAGAGCCCTAGAATTGTAAGAATAGAAGAGTGCCTGATATTAATAATGCATCAGCTCCGGGAATAATCTTCTGTCTCATCGATCAGTGCCGACAGGTGCGGGCGGACGAGTCCTTTCCTTCAGGAGACTCCCCC
>CABEEJ010000485.1:42956-109844 GCA_901482245.1 Timema douglasi | reverse complement strand
CCCCCCCCCCCCCCCCCCCCCCGACCCAACACACTATTCTTGAGAGACGGGGGAACAGCTGGTGGAGTCGGATGAACGGATAGTGTACAGGACTCTCTGGCCTGAGTGTCAAGACCTTTCGCCTCTCCCGCTTCTCTTTAGTGGATATTGTTTTTTGAAGGGTTTCTTTATCTTTATGTACTGATATTAACTTATGTCGATAGTCACGTGGACTAAAAGTCAAGATCGTCTTAACTATTTTAATGTTCTGGTGGTAAGAATCTTTTTTTTTAAATACAATATTTGTTACGTTCATATTTTATCCACTATACTGGCCGTGGAAATAATGATCGTATTGGATGCATATTAATTAATTGAAAATTCCATTGCGTTGATTTTATTTGATAATTAATATTGTGGATAATTGTATCATTTTTAATTATAATTTGATTACATAATACAAAAACTTTATCTTACTAAATTAGACACCAACCGACTATAAATTGGACAGACGTGCCCTAAATCTTAAATCTCAGTACCTACTTTTTGACCCGTGTCCGGTAACAGTTTCAACAAAAGTGCGGTTTACTTGGCCCAGACCTTGAACCATGTCTTAAAGAGTGAGGAACCGACTTTTAATTTCTTTTCTTTTCCTGTGGGGCGTCACTAAGCTGATTACAGAGCGTCACCTAACCGAAAGAAAGGAGAAACAAAGAAGCTTCGAGTACCTTCTTTACAGTTTGAATTTGTTAGGTTCGCATTAGCAAAAATTTAAACAAACTGAAGAAGAGTAGGAATATAATGGTTAAATATTACCGACAAAATATATTGCAGTACGCAGTGATTATAATTGTAGCAAGGTAAATTGATACAACTTTTTACCAAATGGTTTTCCAAACTCCTTTCACGCAAATGCGGGTGCCTTTTCTATAAATGTAACTTTTCTTATCTCTACTCAAATATTCATCTAGAATAAAATAGATCTTAAGGGGAATTGAGTCTAGCTATTTGTAGAAAGTATGTTTAGTTTTTTTTCTCAAAGCTGTTCAAGTTAAAATGTTGAACCAAAAATTGTTGCAACGTTAAAATTGATGTCATATTTTTTTGGGTAATAATTGTCAGTTTTCTATTGTTGGTTGTACCTTCAGCAGACATGCGTGCCCCGGGGCTATTGGCCGAAGTTATCTCTCGGACCTGATATAAAAGAATATGTTTACACCTTACCTTCCCTATATCCCCAAACATCATACTTTGATTTGTAAATAATTTTGCATATGAATTCTGGTAAATCACCGTAATATCCACTCCTCGAAGTCGAACGATATGATTGGTTTGATTCGAAAAGCCAATCACTAGACACGTATTTTTCTATTCAAATATATTTATAATGTGTAAAAATACCAATAGAATTATTCTCATACTCTTTAACATCGCTAAATCAGGCTTTTAATTTTTAACAATCCTGTTTTAGATTTATTATAAAAAAGTATTTTACGCTGTTTATAGTTTTAAATATATTTATATTTTCTTTCATATTGAACATTATCTTACGCAAATATCTCTACTAATTTTAACGTTCTAAAAAAAACGGTTCTTTCTGACCTACCATATGTACTGAAAGTGTTGTCATAATTTGCCAATAGTGTAATAACACCAACACGTGAGAAATGTTTACATCATGTTTGTATTTTAAATCATAGCTCTTTGACTGCTTGTTCGATTGCGATGATATATTTTTAGAGAATACATTATTTTAATCTACCATCAAACAAAATACAATTGAACCCAAAAAAAAGGATGTGTGTGTGTTTGTGTGTGTCACATATATTATTATTATTAGCACCGCATCTTACTACCCGTTCGGGTTATACGCACTTATGCTAATGTGTAATGGTAGGGTGATTGTGAGATAAAATGTAGGACCTACAGTTTAACGTGGAATCCGAACCACGGTGGAGGCCTGGCATTCCTCACATTCACAAGATGTCTTGTCAGAGGTGAAGGAAGGGTTTGGTAATCAGATAAATCTTTGCCGGGATCGAGGATTGAACCCCGGCTGCCAGCATAGAAGTCTGACACCTTACCCCTAGACCACCAGGTCACCGACGTGTCATATATAAAACACACCATCATTTATAACCATATTTGGCTAAGATTACCTCCCACCGAACTTAATACGAACGTGATTGAGCAGTATAACGAAAAGCAATCAATTTTAGTAATCAGGACATTTAATGACGCCCACATCCTTCCAAAGAGATGTTTACAGAAAGGGCAGGGTACGTATACAAGTTCAATAAATCTGTTTAATGTAATATCACTCCGTGCAAGGGGCAATTACCGGGCTGACGGAAGTTGCTGTGGAAGCTGACGTAGGCGTCCTGCCGTCAAAAGTAAAATTATTTCATTTACACGCGAGAGTGCAAATCAACGTCAATTAAATTTTCCGTCATACGGGTGCATTGTAATAAAAGAAATTCAAAAATACGTTTAGATGTTTTTGGAAAAACGGTTATATTAGTGTGGATAAATATGTTCAAAGCGCTTGCAAAAAAAAAATTTTGTTTTAAAAACTAAGGTGTTTAGTTTGCTCCTTGAGGTTTGCGACGATGGGATTTGTGACCACTTAAATATTGTATTAGGGCTTGCAACCCTGCTTTTAGTCACGCTTATGGCTTCAGGTTTTAGTGTGATTCGCGTACATGCGTTCACTAGGTTTTGTGGCAACACATTTTTTTGTAGGGCTGGCAGCACCATCAAATTTGCCTTGTGTATAAACACACAAAGAACATAACAGAAGAAGAATGTTACAACAGAGCAAACGTGGACAAATAGGAGGCGACAGCTGTAAGCAAACCCGTTAATACCATTAACTATGATGATGATGATGATGATTTCATATTTACAAATTATATGTTTCAAGGTCTCTCATTTGATACATAGCCTTATTTATAATGTTTTCTTGTTTGTTTGGCTAGTATTAGTTTGAGTATATTATTTTGTCCTAAGAGCAAAAAAAAAAAGAGTTAAAAAACAAAGGAAAATAAAATAGTCTCAATTGAAATGTAAATTGATTCCACCCAGACGAGTCTTTGAACTTTAATTAATTATTTAATTAAAGATAGCTTTCTCCTGTGGAAGCGGTATCCATTCCTTTCCTCTGCTAAAGATCTTGAGGTTGGTATGCTTAAATAGCGCATTTCAGTTATACGGGCCTATGAGATCAAAAGCGAGAGAGCTTTTACGCCGAGAAGAGACAAAACATTATAATTTTGTTCCTATTATTCGCGAGAATTTATTTCAAATACTAAGTATAAAGAAGGGGCTTTTGTAAATTCACTAGACTTAGCTTTATTAAATGAACGCTTAATATTTAAAGTATATTTGGTAGTAAGTTAATCTATTTTATTTCCGGTAAATAGACATTAGGACAAATGGAAAACTTATAACTTGAATTTAATTCCTGTATTTAAAAAAACCATTTAAATTACCTTTACACTTTACAGTTTAAGCAAACCATACATATACAATTTAGATACATATTTTTAAAGATATATTAAAGTTTTTATAATATATATAAATAAAGTGTATTACTGTACTATTTAAACTACAAAATATAGAAATAAAATAGAAGCTTTTATCCGCTTCGGTGGCCACATGGTTTAAGCTGATACTTTCGCAGTAGACTAGAATGCTTAAAAGGGGAGATCAAGATTATAACCTCGGTCGGGTGTACTTATGATGTTTTTCCAAAATGGCTTTTCACTCTCCCTCCTCGCAAATGTAGGTACATTTCATATAAATATAATTTCACTAATCACTTAAACAGTTACAGTAATTAGTACATAGCTGTATAACCCGAACGGATAGAAGACGCGGTGCTAAAAATAAAGAAAAAGATCTATTTTAGTGAACAACTTTTAAAAATGTAATTTTTTTAAATAAATGAACAATATTTCTGGATACATCTTGTCCTAAGCTTGCGTGTAGCCGTATATTATTATTATTATTATTATTATTATTATTATTATTATTATTATTTAGCCCCACGTCTTACTACCCGTTCGGGTTATACGCTTTGTAGACGTATAGTCGATATATATAATAATAATAATAATAATATTTATCGAATAATTTAAAACTACCATTTGTTACGGATGTATTACTGTTCATAGATAAATACCTACAGTTGAAAAATGTTGCAAAAACATGTAAATCAAACTCAGAACGTTTGACATAGTTCTCCGATGATTTACCACTGAGCTTCTTCTGCTTGGGGTCAATTATTTTTTTTAAATAGCTTTTTTATTTTTGCCTTTCTGTTCATATAAAATGTACACATCTTTCTCACTAATTTCATCAAATCATTTCGGAGTGATCATTTTGACCTCACTAGTAAATATAAGCGTATATCTTGTGTTGTAAGGGCTATATTAGAACCCAACTTCTCCCCACTTTATTGAATTTATTTTCTTAACATATGCTCTGGCCATGCCGTAATTAACCAAAATTAGCGACAATCGTGAACAAATTATCTATTTAACTTGTTTAGTTTCTCATCGCGTCAAAATGAACCTGTATTTATGAACTTGATTAAACTATTTTGTAAGATAAGCGAACGTAAACAAAAAAAAATGTAAGCTTCTTGAAACTGAATTTTGCACCTGAATGACGAAGTCAATTATTTACTACGTTAGTTTACTACGTTAGTGATTAAAAAACTTTGTAGATGGTTTGGATGGTCTTGGATTCGATCACCACCGCTTCCAGAATTTTTCTATGAAGCAGTGAGTCTGGATTGGGGTCAAAATCAGTCTCGTGAGGACAAATAAGGAGCTAATTTGATAAATAAGTTGTATCTCCGCTCTAGAAAACTGAGATTAATGGCCGTATGGATCATTGTGCTGGCCAAATGACACCCTCTATCTTCAAATGTTGGCACTATCATCGCTAAATTTGGAGGCTGCTTGGTCGGTATGGATCACTTTGAACTCACATAATGGAGTTTTATTATTATTACAAGTATTTAAACAATTAACTAGTAGTTACATATTATAGCTACAATGGAATAACTCAAATGGGAGTCAAACACTGACCACCTGGAAATCTTGTAGCACTTCAGACTAGTGCTTTAGAGTTTTATAATACAATTTTGTAATATAATTGTTTTCTTTATAAAAACAGAATAATTTAATTCCTAAGCTGTCATAACAGATATAAAATTAAAACCTAGGGTTATATAACCTATGCTAGATAATTTTGTAAGAAATTAATGATATTTCAATCTTGATCTGTGTTGTAGGGTGATGTATTTTTTAGATTTCTTCCCTAAAAAGAAAGTATTGTAATCGTAAAAAAAATCTCAAATTTATAATAAATCTTTACGTTTTATGTTCCCCTGAAACAAAAAAAAAGAGTTTATTTTACAATTCTGTTTGTCCCCGTCCATGTCTTTATGTCTTTTTGTCTCTCCCTGATTACAGATTTGAAACGTTTTGATAGATTTTGTTCAAAGTTGATATTCACATGTAATATGGCTATACGTTGGGACTTTTTCTATTTTAACCTTAGCACTTTATTTATGATAGTTTACAGGCGAGGGATTTTTTTTTTAATTACAAATATTTCGAAAAGTGCTCTGACGGCTTTGTTTGAAATGGATAGCTTGGAATAACTTCCCAAATAACAATATACTTAAATTTTATGTAAACATTCGTCAAAGGGTAGTTTAATGATAAATGATATTAAAAAATTTGGGATTTCAGAAATATCTCCAACAATTTTGTTTAAAATATATATTTGGGCAATGTTTGACCTTCCAAATAACACTAAATTCTTAGATTTTAGGGGAAATTTGCTTAAGGTTATTTTTATGACGACTGATTTCTTAAATATCTGAAATATTTTTAAAAACGCTCTGACGATTTGCTTAAAATGAATATTTGGTGAGTTTTTAGCAAAATAAATAATATTCTATTTTACATGAAAAATAGAAAAGTATGTTTATTTTTCTAAAATAAATTAATTTCAGGGTAATTTACTTATGATGAATCCTAGAAAAGTGGAAATATTTCGTAAATGGCTCTTAAGATTCGGTTATAAATGAGTACCTTGAAATTATTTTTAATGATAAAATAAGCATTTTTTATCTGAGTGTTTTAAACGGTAGACAAATTTGTTTCAAATTTATATTTGAAGCGTGTTTATTGTTATTAACAAGATAATATGCTTGTTTTTTTTAATAATACTTTTTTTAGCTTAGTTTACCAAATTGTCCTACCTGTTTTTTGAAAATTGTTTTCCTAGCTATAACATATTATATGAGAAAGTTTGTACAATTGTGTCGTAGTATGTATTTGCTTTGTTGTGTGTGACAATATTGTCTTTTGTCAGACACTCAAGGTAATGATACACAAACATTACGCATCATTAGATAAAAATCAGATCATCTATCAGTAAACAAGCAGATCCGTTGAAACAATATTGACAATCCCACTAAATTGCTACGACCAGAGGCACAAAATATGGGAAATCAACCGCACACTAATCAAGGGATACATTATAATAATTAATTAATATCTATAATGAATTTGAGTGGCCTCAGGTTTATTATAATATTACAAACACATAAAATTTTAAAACGATTTTAAAACACTTATTGTATGATCTAATATTTCAGAAACCTGCACTGATCACGATCTAAGTTGTCAAGACCACAATAAAAAAATTGGTCGAGTTTCGAATCTCTGCAGGGTCCAATGGAAGTGGTTTGATCGATGTGATTTATATTTTTGGTTTTCCCATTCCTTCTCTATGCTAATGTGGGTGCATTTCCTCTAAGTTAACTTAAGTATACCTTTCCCTCAGATTATGTCTGTAGTTGTCATGGGATTGACCTCAGTGGTCTTAAGTTTCCTCAGGACCCGAGGATCGTAGGTTCAAACCAAGCCGAGGTCAAAAGAATTTTCTTGAGCGATAAAAACCTGTAGCACAACTCCCTTCGGAGGGGTAGTAAAGCCGTTGGTTCCTTGCTGATTGTAGCATGTAAAAGAACCCTGGAAGGTGGGCGAAAATACATTTCCCAGAAAAATTGGTAGGCCCCGTTCACTCTTGCTCATAGAAATTCTTGTGTGCTGATATAATAAGTTGTTTCAGAAAGTGCACGTTACATACCTCACATAAATATATAATATAAAACGTGTCTTATACAGTAATAAAATTTTTTATCAGTATATATTTTAATATTTAATAGTTGTCTGTTAACGTTTAATAAAACAAATCGTTTGGAGGGTTGGCCCATTTAGATTCATAAAAAACGTTTTTAGAGCAAATTAAGACCACCTTAATATAATATATACTTATATATTAATTAAACTATTGATTAAAGTGTTTTTAAAAAATGACTTGGTTGTGTGATGACTGTTTATTAAATATTATTCCTTTAGTGTGCCGGAAACTTGTAATTGCAGTTTTTATCCATTTATGTCGAGAATAATTATATTATTGGGTTCACACTATTTTAATATTACAAAATTACCTGTGTTTTCCAGATTTTGCAGAATTAATTTTGACCTTTCAATCACTTTAGAGAGTAAATAGGCCCCTTATAGAGAAATGCATTTTTTCTTTTTATGTAAATGACTGTTTGGAAATCATTCCATTGGTGTTTATATAAAATGTATACAGTAATTGTTATTCAATCCAATATAATATGAAAATTGTGAACTTAAGAGACTTAAATAGAGGTAGCTTTCATTCAAAGTAACTTAAAGTGGGGAATTTGGTAACACTGTAGAAGGTCAGTGTTTTTGCAGTATTTATATAAAAAATCTTTTTTCTCAAATTAAATCATATATTGCTCCAGTAGAAACTTAAGAGTTTAATTTTCTTCACAATCTTCGACAATTGTTGAATATCTGAAAAGGAGGTCCTGGAATTTAATGATAACATTTTATCTTCATTTAAAAAGTTTCTCGTGTAATGCTGCTACGTTATTGACAAATATTCAGATAATGTTGATATCACCACGTGAAGAAAATTAAACTTTATGTGTGTATTGGAGCTATATTTTATTTCTTTTGACCAAAAGATGACCTGGTAGTCTAGGGGTAAGGTGTCGGACTTCTGTGCTGGGGTCTGGGGTTCAATCCCCGGTCCCGGCACAGATTTATCTGATTTCCAAACCCTTCCTTCACCTCAGACAAGACATCTTGTGAATGTGTGGAATGCCAGGCCTCCACCATGGTTCAGATTCCACGTTAAACTGTAGGTCCTCCATTTCATTTAATAATCACCCTACCTTTACACATTAGCGTAAGTGCGTATAAACCGAACGGGTAGTAATACGCGGTGCTAATAATAATAATTTTGGCCAAAAAAAATATTTGATGTAAAAATACAAAAAACATGTGCCTTTTCTTGCGTCCCCTACATCCCGTCATTAAGCGTGTTTTATCTAGAAAGTAAAAAAAAAAGTTGTGATAAAAATAAACGCTATGAAGCCATACTGACCGACCCTCCCTCACTGTAAATCGAATCAAATAAACTTGATGTTTTCTTTTCTCTTCAGATCAGAGAGACAGCTCACAAGAGGAGATAGCACTGACGTCACAAAGTGAATGAGATCCAGGGTGGGGATATAAAAATGATGAACTGTGAACTGAACATTTTGTGTCCGAAACGAACGAATGTCTAAGGAAACAATTTTTTAGCTTTGACTTTTTTATATCTAATCTTTTACGAGTAAGACATGACACAGTATTCATCTGTATTTTATTAGTGCAACTTACCCCTTTGAGCTATTGGCTAGAATTTCAAATAGTAAAAATAATTTGTTGAAATGGAGGTTTAAGAAAGTAATGCAATACATAGAAAGTTAAGTCTTATAAAGTTCACTGTACTGTTCATATGAAAGGCCTTATTATCTGACTGCTGGGAAAGCTAAAAGCTCTGTTTTAACTTATCCATACGTCAGGCCATATCATATGTAGCTGTCACTTTTGATATATAACATTAATACCAAATATTTTAGTGACCAAATGGTCTAAAGCGTCATTCTAGTGACTGGTTTGCTGATTATGGGGAGACTGGGTTTCTAATCCCGGTTGGGTCTGCTGAGGGTGTTTTTTTTAAAGGGTCCCCCACTCTTCTTCCACGAAAAAGTGGAGAGATTACCTTTAAAATGCTTCCTTTATTATATCTACTCCATTAGAGTAATTATCATATGAGCGCATAGCCTGAACACGTAGTAAGACGTGGTGATCGAAATCAAATAAAGTTTGTATTCTATAAAATAACCTTTTTATGGAAAAATTTACTTGAGTTATATTTTGGAAACAAAATGTAAGAATAAAAAATATACTGAGGCCCGCATAAGTTATCAGGAAACTGGACCTAAAACCGGGATATAATAAACTATACTAAAAGTTATTTTTAATAAATATATACATACATCCATACATTACAAAAGTATCTTATTTACGATTCTGGAAACTTCGGGGAGATTATCGAGCATTTAAGTTAGCTCCACGAATCTGGTTTGTTTCTCATTTCTGAATTTTGAAGTATTTTAATTTGAGTTTATGGGCCGCATATAACGAACTAGGGGGGCCGCAAGTGAATTTATAATACATATTAAAAATAATATGCATTGCTCTTTGAATAATATGTAAATAAATATGTAATGTGTAATGATTTTCACTTGTTTATTAAAGATTATCCATTTAAAATTAAGTTAAACTATTTTTTGTAACATGGTTATTTAATGAAATATTTAGTTATTGTTCTAGCTAAAAATTACATTTCAAACAGGAAACATGCATACACGTTTTATAATAAATGCCCTGCTAAGATTTGTAAAACTAAACTCCCTATTGGTTTATAGAAGGATAAATTGATGGATCAATTGTAAATTTAAATGATTTAGTTATAGAAAATGCAATAACCAAAATCTACGAAAATTGTTTCTTGTTTTGTTTTTTTATGTATTTAATGCGTACTTCCCAGTTTTAGATTTTATCAGCACACGAACTTAAAGAAGAACTTAAAGAAGAAGTACCTGAAATTTTGAAAGGGAAGAGTGGAAAACCATTCAGGAAGATCTACATCAGCACACCCGGATGGAATTCAAACTGATACCTTTTACCGTGTTTATACATGAGCTTAACCTTGAACAGCACATATTATATCGATAATCTAATCCAGCACCTAAGCTGGATATGACTAACCAGTACCATTTTTTAATCTCTTCCAACTGCATTCTGGTCTCTAACCGTTCTCAACGTCAAAAATACCTTTTCATAGTGTATCTGGCTATTCAGCAGCGAGTATGGGCGTTTTCCTAACTATATATCTCGTGTTATTTGAAAGAGCGAGAGAGAGAACGAATTCAATATTGATGGTGTCTTGAAATTCCATTCAAATTCTTGTAGGCACCGTCGTACTGAGTTTTCATTGTTGACGGGAAGGTCAACTTCGGTATCAATCACGTGACTTGGGGAAGGGGGGGACTCTTGAATGCGTCGTTTACCATAACTTATTATATTTTTTATGTTCACTTAGTTTTATATGGATATGGATATTTTTGTATTTTCAACTTTTTTTCAACCTTCTTATCCAGAGGATAAAGAAATAACTCATTTTTGGTTGTATAAAACATAAACAACTATCGTAGACTTATTTCCAAATTCTTTTATCTCTAAGTTTTTAATTTTTTGAGATAATTAATATGCACTTTCTGAATCGACTGACAATATCAGCATATGAAAATTTCTATGGGCGATATCGAAAGAACGTACCAATTTTACCAGGAAAGGTATTTTTACATACCTTCCAGGGATCTCTTACATGCTACAATCGACATAGGACCGACGGATTTACTTCTGTTCCGAAGGAGGTTGTACTATGGATTTTTATAGCTCTAAAAGAATTCGTTGACCCCAGATAGGTTTGAACCCACAAACATCGGGTCCTGAGGTGAGCACTTTACCCCAAGATCACCGGGGTCAACTATATCTCAGTTCCCGAACGGGTAGTAATATGCGGTGCTAATAATAATAATAATATATCTCAGTTATATTTAAGTGTATTTATTGTTGATGTTGATCGAAGTTTACCTACGTAAAGTATTTTGCCACGAACACTGGTTTATATTTGGCTAATTGGGTTCACAAAGCTCCACCTCAATTCAATTTAAGACAATAAAAAGTCAGAACTGTATCTAACCCACACATACCATTTACTATTCCAATAGGAGTTAAACACAACACTTGATTAGCTTGCCCACGAAATGCTGCATCATTTGAAATTTAATTTCAAATCTAAATTTGGACATTAGAGGTTTTAAAATTATGTTAATATGTTTTAGTTGTTAAATTTAAAAAAACAGCTTAATCCCCATCTAGTTACATCCTTGTTTTCGGTATGGAGTAAAAAAAAATTGTTATTACATTTCCCGTCAAGAGGGCTGTCTAGGTATCTGAGCTATTTCCAATCAGATGCTACTTTTAGGTTAAATATTAGTAAAACCGTTAATAATATATGAGTTTGGTGTTTACTGTAAAGAAGACAAAACCATTTTATATGACCTTATACATGTATGGACCTGTGAACATAGTTTAAAAGTTGAAATTTTCTACGAATAAAAAGTTCAAAAATCCACATATTTTTGTTGATCATTAAGACCTATACGTCCTGGAAACAAAATATAACTGTTATAAGGGCCTGAATCGAAAGATGTAATTTAATGGGGGGGGGGGTCACAACACATTGTATTGCCATTTGCATTCAACTCCTTCCCATGTGTTCTCACACTGCCGGGTAGCTCTACCCAGTAACGTTGTAAACCCCCTTGGTTTTAGGTGTCTATCAATTTCTTATAACTATTCTAGCACCTTAAATACATTCTTACAAAGTAACTAATAAAATTAAAACAATCCGTACTACATATACACTAGAAAGAAGTTTCACTTTCTCTTGTAAATGAAAATTGACTGCTCATCGCGTACCACTGGGGGTACGTGTACCGCAGTTTAGGAGACACTGATCTAGAGGAACCAAGTAAAGTAGTAGGAGAGAGTGTGTTTTTTCAACGTCTACTCCTGCTTCAACAAGGTGACGGAAAGAGGTAGGGGGAGAGTTTTTTTTAGACACTGTGGAGGTAGTATGTTCGGTGTGGGGCGGGGGTGGGGGGAGGAGAAGGGAGGTGGGGGTAAAGAAGAGCCCTTGACAAGCATCACTCTCGTCTTACCATCCATCGACAAGAACAAAACCTCTCCAAGCTCAAGTGGATCCACTTTTAGGTCGGGCCTCTCTCACTTTTGGATCCCCCCCCCCACTCCCTTGATACATCCAAGTCTTGTCTTTCTTCCCCTCTTCATGGTAATATTTTATACTTTAAACAACATGTATTTGACCTTTCTGAACAATTGTTGTTTTAACTATAGATTAATATTCTAGGGTAAATTTTAAATAATAGAGCCATTTAAATATTTAATATCATTTAATCATAGGAGAAGTTATTGTATTCGTAAAGGCTTTAATTAAAACATCGGTGACCTGGCGGTCTAGGGGTACGGTGTCGGACTTCTGTGCTGGCGGCCGGGGTTCAATCCTCGGTCCCGGCACAGATTTATCCGATTACCAAACCCTTCCTTCACCTCTGACAAGACATCTTGTGAATGTGGGGAATGCAGGCCTCCACCATGGTTCGGATTCCACGTTAAACTGTAGGTCCTTCATTTCATCTCACAATCACCCTACCATTACACATGCGTACAACCCGAACGGGTAGTAAGACGCGGGGCTAATAATAATAATAATAATAATAATAATGAAAACATTAAATTATTAAACTGTCCCCACAGTTGGTTATATTTTTGCTATCAACCACCAATCACTGTGTTCGATGTGTGAGAAGAGAAATTGAAACCGTTAGTTTTGATTCATCGAAACTAATTTGATCATTTTTCTAGCGCTAACGTTCTTAATGTAAATTAAAAAGGATTGTTAACTTAAAGAATTATGATATATTGATTGCATTCGTTACATTTAAATATTGTAAATTATTCCTAGAAATAATTAAAGGAACAGTTTTGATCTCGAATCTCTAATCTTAGCACTATTTGATGCCGGTAGTCACAAGTAAATGACAGAGCTACTTAAAGTAGAAGTGTAGGGGAAGTGAGCTAAGGCCAGTGGCTTACTAGTTTTTATAGCAAAACCTTTTTTTTTTGCCAAAATAAATCAAATAGTTATTCGATAAGAACATAAAGTTTAATTTCTTTCACACAGTGATATCAACAAATTGTTGAATATCTGTCATGAGCATAGCAGTATTAGATGACAAACTTTTTAAATGAAGATAAAAAGTTGTCATTAAATTCCAGGACAGCCTTGACAGATATTCAACAAAAGTTGATATCATCATGTGAAGAAATTTAAACTCTTTGTCAACTGGAGGAATAATAACTGATTGATTTTGATCAAATGAAGTTTTGATATAAAAACTGCAAAAAAAATACATTTTTGGAGTTATCTACACTCCCACCTTAAAAAAGTATTTTGGTATTCAATACACAAGGCTCACTCGAGAAGAGTGAGTCAGGATAACTTTGTTTTTTAACTGTTATCTTTGGGTTGAGGAGGGGGGATCTAAGTCTCTTCTGACTACCCCAGAAATATTCCAATACGTTTACACTTTTCACGTCACTTAAATATTTAATGAATACGTAAAACTAGTACATAGTATCCTAATGTAGTTACTAAGAGTGTTTAAGCTATTTGAAGTATAATAACAGTTAATTGGTTTGTAACTCATCTGTTGTTTCCTTAATTAATCAAGGTTGATCATTTTTGGTATTCAATTACAAGAAGAGCTTTTAGTGCATTTTGGGATTTGAGGGGTTTAAGGTTTCCAATTAGATGGGTTAATATAACTCGTTGGTGGTCTTCCCATCTAAAAATTAGTTGTATTTTGTATATTCTATTAAAACCTTAGAAAATGTACATACCATAAGCCCCAGTTGAATGTTATTCAATATATACCGTTTTAAATTGAATCAATGACAGGCCATCATCAAAATAAAACGTTTTATTTATTAATACGTCGTAGTTTTAATTTTTTTTAGCACCACATCTTAATACCTGTTAAAGTTGTACGCATATGTACCAATTACCCTAATGAGCTAGGGATAAATAAGTTTGAATTTAGATAAAGTGTACTCTAATTTGCGTGGAGGTAGAGTGGAAAACCATTTTATAAAAAAACTACGCACAGTACACCCGACTGAGATTCGAGCCCCGATCTCCCTGTCATAAGCAGTCTAATTTAACACGATGCCTTAGACCATATGGCCACCAAAGACAATACATCGTAGTTTTTAATTACTGTACATATTATGATGCTCTGTTGAACGTTTATCAAGTATGTGATAATGAATTTGATGTCTTTGTTTTTCCTTCAAACATACAATGTATTAAATCTCTAACTATAACATATTTCACTTTCATATATTATTATTATTATTATTATTATTAGCACCGCGTCTTACTACCCGTTCGGGTTATACGCACTTACGCTAATGTGTAATGGTAGGGTGATTTTGAGATGAAATGGAGGACCTACAGTTTAACGTGGAATCCGAACCACGGTGAAGGCCTGGCATTCCCCACATTCACAAGATGTCTTGTCAGAGTTGAAGTAATGGTTTGGTAATCAGATAAATCCGTGTCGGGACCGAGGATTGAACCCCGGCCGCCAGCATAGAAGTCTCTGACACCTTACCCCTAGACCGCCAGGTCACCCTTTATCATATAAAGATCTAAAATTTAGCCAAGAATAATATACTAAACTCAAATGGAACTAATTTATTATAATTATGTAGTATTAAGTTAAACATGATGTAAGATAGAGGAGACGCGAGTAAGTAGGCTTTTTTATTTTATTGATCCGACACCATAGCTCGGTTGGTGGCGCATCATTCTACATAGCTAAGGGTTCCAAGATAAACTCCCTACATGTCCAAAAAATGTATAGTTAGTGAAATTAATTTTTCTCTCCAATCTACGTTTTCATAGTTATAAATTGTTGGCTGGGTGTTGTGTATATTCTATGATTAATTATCTTGTGGCCTGATAAAATAATTCGGTCTATTAAGTGTACCTTAGATACCTAATTTTTTAAGAGCTCATTTATGTGTTGTAATACCAGTATTTGTAATCAGTTTTATTTGTTTAAATAAAAAATATACGAGAGAAAATTTTAAGGAACTTAAACAGTATTTGTTTGAAGAAGTATTGAAAAATCACAATGTGGAAAAGTTAGCATCTGTACGAGCTGATAGTTTGATAAATTTTCAAGAAAAATGTAAATTGTCCGTCATCTTCGCTTTGGCAGGGATCTAAGTGGTACTATTAATTAATAATTATTGTATTATTGTGTATCAAACTATTTTTAATAGTAGCATTTTAACGTATAAGCTACAGCTATTATATACTACGATTATATAAATAACTTACTTAATCTATGGCGTTAGTAAATCGAAAGTTCATAGCCGCACTTATAAAAGTACATCACCTATCCCTATTTTGAACTAATTATACCCAGTCCACCTCATTAAACTCTATCACTTTCAGGTCTTCCCAATGTTATCCTCCCATCTCCGTCCAGGTCTTCCCAATGGTCTCTTCCCATTGGGTTTGCCAGTCTGTACCTCTAACTTCTTCCATTCACGCCGCATGTCCTGCCCACCGTAATCTACGAAACTTGATTATCCTAACAATATCTTGTGATTATTACAGGGTATGTAACTCATAATTATGTAGCTTCCCCCACTCCCCAGTATCCTCATCCCTTTATGGAGCAAATATTTTCCTAAACCCCTTGTTTTCGAATACCATAAATTTATTTTTGTCATATATGGTAAGAGATCACGTTTCACACCCGGTAACCGGTAAAATAATTATGTTCTTTTATATTCTGAGCTGTACAATTTTTGACAGCAGGTGAAAGTTCAACAACTTACCGACAGAGTAATACCATGCATTTCCAGATTGTATCCTTTTCCTAGTTTCCAATCTAGTATCGTTATTGTTGGTTAAAATTGTTCCTAAATATTTAAACTCATTAACTCTGTCAAATGATATATTGTTCAAAATAATCTAAATTATCGTCTCCAATTTGTGACTACAGAACTATAATAATATTATTGCTCAAAATCAGCCTTTTTAGTAATCACTATTGCGTTTTTTAAGGATTGCCTTAATAACAATCATTTCAACAGGAAAATTGCCAAGAGTTTTGTTGAAAACAATATTCTTAATTAAGCTCTTGATTATAGGTTCATTCAATGAAATAAAATACCAATTATATAATATTAGATTGTAACTTTTTTTCCAAAACTCTTGGAATATCACATTTGTAATCCCTTTAGTCCTCAAATGATACTTTTTTTCAAAATAATGTATTCTAAACTTAAATAAGTTAACTTTTCAGTTTTAGTATAAAAAAATATTTTAGAACCACGTTTTACTTACTACCAGTTCGGGTAGTACGTATATATACTAATTAAGCTAATGGTTTTACGGATCACAAAGGTTAAATTTATAGGAAATATACCTGCATTTTCCTGGAGGGAGAGGGGAAAACCATTTTGGAAACACCTCCCTCAATACACCCGATAGAGATTAGAACCTTGATCTCCCTGTCAATTGCAGTCTAGTCTACTACGAAAGCAGTGCCTTATATTATGCGGCCATTGAAGTAGATTTTTATTTATTGATAGTTGTTTGAAATATTCTTATGAAACAAACTTAAAGGCTCTTAAGAAAAAATATGTTGTTTTTTTTAAGAAAAAAATACAAATTTGATTTTGTAAAGGAATTTTTTTAGTATACAAATTAAATGGAAGATTGTAGGAACGGGACAAAGAGACAACTATTTATCTCATGTCATTGATTTTAAAATACGTTCTCTGTTAAGTTTTATTTTTATTTTAACGAAATTTAAATGAAAAATGTGAATATAACAAATTTATCCAGTGAAAAAGTTTGATCATTTTGTGAAATGGTCATTATCTGACTGTCCATTATCATTAACGTTTTATATGTTTGGGTAGACTGGGGGATAGTGAAAAATCACTTTTCTATAGTTTACGTAACTCACATATAGGAACAAGGATATTACTTATAAAATATTTTAATTAAGGGTTTAAATCTTCACCAATAGAGATCAGGCCTCAAAACCTTTAACATAGTTGATTTTAAATCATGTCAAAAAAATTGAAAATAAAAATACGCAGAAAATAATTTTGAAATATTGTATAAGCAAGTATCAAATCAATAAAAAAAATATGTTCTACAACACACGCCTTAATCACGAATAATAATGATGATGGTTCTGGCTTACTTTTAATCATAAATATATTAGAGCACAATTTGTGAAACTGTCAATTTTTTACAACTATGCATGAGTCTTCCATTATGAACACATTTTAAAATGTCAACTCAAACGTCTATCTCGTCATTATTTGTGGTTCGTCATTGTCAGTTTTCCGCGAGGGCGCGTTGTTTTCGATTATCCAGGCAACAGATTAGGCCCATTCGACCAACTGGGACCCCCAATCATATTAAATATAGTTACACATGTGAAGGGAGGAATTTGTGGAATCGTAATGAAGTTACGACGCCAAAGGCAAAGCATTGTATAAACACATAGTACTGATTTATTGATGGCGGTAGGATAATTAGGTTCACATGGAACATTAAAATACGTTTGAAGCATTCGTGATAGAAATATATATATTTTTTAAACGCCTCGGTGGCGTAGTTGGCTAACGCGCTAGTCGTGTTGAGCTCGACTGCTGAGGACGAGGAGATCGAGGTTCGAATATCGGTCGGGTGGACTGGGGATGGTTTTTCCTAAATGTTTTTCCACTCTCCCTCCACGCAAATGCGGGTTCACTTCCTCTAATTCATACCTTCCTAATTCCTAATCCATTAGCGTAATTAGTACTTAAAGCGTATAACCCGAACGTGTAGTAAGACGCGGTGCTAAATAATAATAATAATAATAATATATTTAAAAACTGGTTGTTTTTAGCACCAAGTCTTACTACCCATTCAGGTTGTATGCATATATATAATACTAATTATATCTTAAGGAAGAGAGGTTTAACATAAAGTAAGTACACCTGCATTTGTGTTTAGGAAAAGAGAGGGGAACACCATTTACCAAAAACCACTCTCAGTACACCCGACCGGAATTTGAACCCCAATATCCCCGTCATCTAAAGTTGAGTCTACTGTGAAAGGGATTGATGCTTTAGACTATCTGACCACTGAATCTGATTTAAAACTTGTTTTCATCTTACGAAAGAAATTATTTTAAAATGATAATTCTACTATGACAAGTAATCGATTAAATATGAAGGATATCTAAAAAAAGTTGTAATAATTGTTTTGTTATTTTATGTTAGAAAAAAGAGATACACAGTATGAGCACGTGTGGAAGAACAGTTTAAAAAATAAAAACATATTTTGTATGTCAACATTGATAATGTGTTACTATATTATTAGTTTTATTTAATAGGTATCGCTAATATCTATCAAAATTGGTTTCTTTATATCATTAACTTGACGTATGAACACGTGAAATTATATCGAGTAACGTTTATATATATAGATCATATTCTGTTGGGTGACCTTGTGGTCTAGGGGTAAGGTGTCTAACTTCAGTGCTGGGGGTCCGGGGCTCAATCCTCGGCCCCGGCACAGATTTATCTGATTACCAAATCCTTCTTTCATCTCTGACAAGAAGTGTATTAATCACAACTTGTGAATGTATGGATTGCCAGGCCTCCACCGTAGTTCGGATTCCACGTTAAGCTGTAGGTCCTCCATTTCATTTCACAATCACCCAACCATTACACATTAGCATAAATGCGTATAATAGGAAAGGGTAGTAACACATGGTGCTAATAATAATAATAGTAATAATAATATTCTGTTCTTCTTACTGTGTTTTTACTATAATTAATATAAGGAGGGTTGTACCCACATTAGCGTGGAGAGAGTATTGGAAAATGATGGTACAAATTATCTGTGTAAAATATTCCCAGACCGGGATTAGGGGTAGCATAACTTAGCAGTGTCGGTAAAAAAAAACTGTTAATGTCAGAGTTTAGTTCTTTTTCAATTTCACAACACACTATTTAAACTCTCATTCTCGTTCAATCAACACATTATTTCATGTATTCTTTTTTTCATCTCACATTATTGATGATTCAACACGCTATTTCATCTTAAATTTTCTCGCTCACACAACAAACTATTTAATATTCGTTTTTCGAACATTTTTTCTTATCTTTTTTCTTCTAGCTCATACTATACAATATTTAATATTTTTTTCTCACTCGCATGGTACACTATTTAATATTTACTTCACGCTCACATATACCTAAAATAAACATTTTCCCTCTAGCTAAAACAAAAGTTATTTTTACTTCCACCATAATAATAAACCTTATACTTTCAACGAATTTGGTGTAATGTGGAGGGAACATTTGGACTATATTGATGAATTTTTTATTTTGCTCTAGAGATAAAAAGGTTTTCGCTGGACGATATAAAAACCCTAAAGAAGATCGGTCGGAGTGTTTGGGCTAGCACCCAAAGTGAAACAGCCTCAAGACACGTAAAGCACTGTGTATTTTCAAGGAAATGTTCAAAAAGTGGCTCCTTTGGCTCCTGTGGCCCTGATCAAATAAAACATTTAACAGCGGGAGAGAGTCAGTCTCTCTTGCTTTGCTGGGGCCTTCCTTGATCTCATAAAAATATCATGAGACGCGTTAGGATGATAAAAACCATGGATTTTGTTATACTCTGTGGTTGTATTTTCAGGAGTTGGTGACCTGGTGGTCTAGGGGTAAGGTGTCAGACTTCTGTGCTGGGGGTCCGGGGTTCAATCCCCGGTCCCGGCACAGATTTATCTGATTACCAAACCCTTTCTTCACCTCTGACAATACATCTTGTGAATGTGGGGAATGCCAGGCCTCCACCGTGGTTCGGATTCCACGTTAAACTGTAGGTCCTCCATTTCATCTCACAATCACCCTACCATTACACATTGGCGTAAGTGCGTATAGCCCGAACGGGTAGTAAGACGCGGTGCTAATAATAATAATAATAATAATAGTCTGGAGTTATTGGTACCTGGGAGCTTCTAAATGTATTTGTGACCCTGATAAATTTCCAAAGAAACTAAACAATAAGGATGCAAACGTCAATAAATTCTCTCTAAAATTCTCAAAAATTATTAGCATTCTTATGTACTTTATATTTTATTTGAGGTATTTAACGTGCACTTTCTGAACCGACTGATTATATCATCATACAAATTTAAAAAATAGTTAAAATCTAGAACAGACACAGCACTTATCCCTAGGCCGTTAATTTATCACTGTGAAGGGGTGTAAACCCATATTTAAACAATGATAAAGGTTTAGGTCATGCCGCTAATTGAACCCAGGGCCCTTAGCTCAGTAGTCAGATAGGCTACTGACTGATCTAATGTGTCTGACTAACTTAGTAGTAACGTATAACTTAAGCAGGAAATTATTTTATAAAGATTTTAAGGAAACTCGTTCTTAAATATGTTTAAAAAGATTAAAATTGAGATAAAATTAGTGACGGTTTCCATTAAAGTGCCTTTTTAAATTAATTAATTAATTAATTAATTGATTGATTCATTTATTCATTCATTTAGCATCGCGTCTTACTACCCGTTCAGCTTATAGGCTTAAGTACTAATTACGTTAATGGATTAGTAATGGGGAAGTTTGAATTTAGAGGAAGTAAACTCGCATTTGTGTGGAAGGAGAGTGGAAAATCATTTTAGGAAAAACCACCCCCAGCTCATCCGACCGAGATTCTAACCTCGATTACTTTGTCCTCGGTGGTCGCGCTCAACACGAAACTAACACGTTAGCTAACGACGCCACCGAGGCGGGTCCGTTTTATTTAAGTAAATATTGGTTGTTGTTAATTTATTTATTTTTAGTTCATTCACTGTCTACGTGAATGTAAGTACATTTAATATATATTACACATTGGCCATCCCTAATCTATTACCCGGATGCATAACAATAAACAAAAACAAATTTCTGCACATCTTATACAAAAATATTAAATAACTTAGTGGGAATAAAAACACACTTCTGGGGCTGCATTGTCTAAAGTGTTACTCGCACAGTGGACTAGACTACCGATTACATAGAGATCGAGGTTCAAATCTTGGTCTGGTGTACTGAGGGTGGTTTTTCCACATGGTTTTCCACTCTTCCTCCACACAAAGTCGGATACACTTCCTCTAAATATAACTTTCTTCGTCCCTAAACTATTAGCGTAATTAGTATGTAGTAGACGTATAACCCGAACGTGTAGTGAGACGAGAGGCTAAAAAAAAAATGAAAGCTATAAAGATGGTTTTGCCTAGTCTACCAACAACACATGCAGAACTAAAATTGGGTTTTTCTATCACTTGAACATAATGTATGTGTGTGGATTTGAAAATTGGTTGAATAGGAAATGGGAAATTTGAAATCACTGAGCCAACCATCAAACGTCAGCGGCTTTATTGGTCATCCGGAAAACATTTTCACATGAATCTGACAGTTTCAAATTGAGATATAGTAAATAACAATATAGACTCTAGCTTTTTATCGAGCTATAAGAACGTTTTTTATCACCTCGTCTTACTACCTGTTCAGGTTATACACACATATGATGACTAGCTGTTGCCCGCGACTTCGTTCGCGTTTTCACTCTTTATTTTTTTAAATGACTCTCGTGCCACCTATTGTAAAATCCGAAAACTGAGGGTAAAATTACTTAGGTTGTTATTCACAGGGGGTTATTAATATTTATTCATAAAGAGAACCTCGGTGCATTATTTCAGCTTTCTAGATCCAAGGGTTTGTGCTTGGCGTTGATCTAATAAGAAATACTGTAACTTAAAGGTGAAAATATAAATCCTCTTTAATCCCTATCCCGTGAAAATTTCTGAGAGTCCTGAAAACAATTATTAGTTATTCTAATTACCTACTTACATGCCAAATTTGAAGTCTCTAATAATTATAGTTACGGAAATAAGGCAACTTTAAAGCGAGAATATAAATCCTCTTTATTTCCTATCCCTTGGTAATTTCAAAAAATCTGGGCTTTTTACTTGTCTACATCATAAAGGGAACCCCTGTGCAAAATTTCAACTTTATAGGTCTAAGGGTTTGGGCTGGGCGTTGATGAGTCAGTCAGTGAGTCAGTATTTTTATTTTTTTTTATACATAAAGATTACTCTAATGGGGTAGGGATGAGGAAAGAAGTATTTTAGAGGCAACATACCCACATTTGCATGGAAGGAGAGTGGGAAACCATTTTAAGGAAAGCCACCCTCAGTATACACAACCGGAATTATAACTCCAATCTCCCTGTCATCATGATGCCCGAGACGAATAATAATAATTATTATTATTATTAGCACCGCGTCTTACTACCCGTTCGGGTTATAAGCACTTACGCTAACGTGTAATGGTAGGGTGATTGTGAGATGAAATGGAGGACCTACAGTTTAACGTTAAATCCGAACCACGGTGGAGGCCTGGCATTCCACACACATTCACAAGATGTCTTGTCAGAGGTGAAGGAAGGGTTTGGTAATCAGATAAATCTGTGCCGGGACCGAGTATTGAACCTCAGACCCCTAGCATAGAAGTCTGACACCTTACCCCTTGACCACCAGGTCACCCTCCGAGACGAACCGGCCATTGAAGAGATCACGTGTGCGTTAAACACATTCATTAATTACACTTGTGGAATCTGGTTAAGAAAGATACGATTTTAGAGTAGATATTCCTGGAAGGAGAGTGGGAGTCCGACCGGACCCACTTCCATGGACGCAATATCTAAGGAAGTGGTATTCAAACTGTGGTACGCAAATACATCTTAGGAAGTACGTTGAATATAATATATATTATTTCATGATAAACACTGAAATATCAGGGCTAGATTTAGGGTCGGCGACAAGAGTCTGTGACGTAAGGACTTGTGATCTGGAAGCACCAGTTTTATTTTAGATGTAGATTATAGAATATTTATAATTTATTTATGCACCAACAAGTTTGGGGAGTAAAATTTGAAGATAATTTACTGGGGCTATGCGGAGAGAAAAAGGTTGAATAGCATTTGTCCTAGGCATCACTATCTTGTTAGATTGGACTTTAAATGATAGGGAGATCAAAGTTCTAATCCCGTTCGGGTGTACTGAGGATATTGTTTCCTTTTGAAATGGTTTTTTAACCCTCCCTCCATGCAAATACCTATACACTTTCTATAAATTCAACTTTTATCATCCTTAACACATTTTTGTAGTTAATAATATTTAGCACCGCGTCTTACTACCCATTCGGGTTATACGCTTTAAGTACTAATTACTCTAATAGATTAGGAATTGGGAAAGTTTAAATTAGAGGAAATTAACCCTCATTTGCGTGGAGGAAGAGTGGAAAACCATTTAGGAAAAACCACCTCCAGTTCACCCGACCGAGATTTGAACCTCGATCTCCCCGTCCTCGGCAGTCGAGCTCAACACGACAAGCGCGTTAGCCAACTACGCCACCGAGGCGGGTATTTTTGTAGTTAGTACATATAAGTAGTAAGACGCGGTTCTAAAAGAAATTATACACTCGACCTGGTTTTGAACCCCGATCTTCGCGTCACCGGCAATCTACTCTAACAGAAGAGTGAAACGTTGTACAATGCGACGACCCGATGCGGATGACAGATCTGTTGACTCGAAAAGTAAAAGGAGAAGTAATTTGAAGTAACTTCCATCCCTCTATCCACTATCTCGGTAAAACCCGAATATTAGCTGTGATTTGAATACGTGCCGTTTTGAACAAAGAGACGATAGTAATTTGTAAGTGCGAGAAGCCTTGAGAGAGACCGCAAATATAACTTTCTCCGAACTAGATTGAGTTTTAAGACCTTGTCAAGTAACATGTAAGCTCGCTTTTCCTTCCAAAGACGCCTGAAATAAAAGAGCATCTGGTGTTGGCATAACGCACACTTCACACCGCAACGTTTGATGCGGTGGCTTTGTCGTGAGCTGTGTTTCAAACACCAGGTGTTTAGTTTGGTTTACAAACTCAAGATTAATCTTAAACTTTGAGATACAGTGGGGGAATCTGTGCATATAATGCAAATTCGGGTTATTTCTGTTACTTTGAATGAGGGCTTTGCATACTCTTCAAAACTTGTAAAAGCTAAAGTTACGAAATATACATTTTGACTCTCTACTTTCTAAAATATCTGGCTTATTATAAACCTAATTTTTTTATTCTTTTTTTATGTACCACCACGTCTTACTATCTGTTCAGGTTAAACGCTTAAGTACTAATTACGTTAATGGATTAAAAAATTGGAAGGATGAGTTTAAAGGAAGGGACCCCACATTTGCGTGGATGGAGAATATAAAACTATTTAGGTACCCCCCAGTTCAATCGATAGAGATTCGAACCACAATCACCCCGCCCTCTTCAGTGTAGCTCGACATGAAACTAGCGCGTTGGCTAACTAAGTACGCCACCAAGGCGGGTAAGCTAATGTTAAGTATCAATAAGAAAAATAAATAATCTGTAGCAATTGTTCCCAACCCTAGAGTCGCGATAAGGTTTCAAGAAAAAATATTTTTTTCAAAAATTATGAAATATTGCAATTACAAATTAATTGTGAACCTTAGGCTCTATGAAGGATTACTGAAATACTGACCATTCTAAAATAGCTTGAACAAAACGCTACTATACAGGATAATTCCGGGTTAAACGACTAAACTTTGCTAGTTTTAAATTTATTTACGCACAAACAGAAAAATACTGAATAAAAACAAAATAAGTAGGTATTAAATATATTATTTATTTTGTTCAAATTAATGGCTTCCAGCCTGGAAACAAGCATTGCGTACCTATCAATGAAAGGATGAGTGGCTGACCGAAATTGTGCGACTGTTGTTTCTTCGCGCGCTTGTGTTATCCCTTGTCGTAATGATTGAAGGTCATTAACAGGCACTTCATACAATTTTTCTTAAGAGCTCCCCATAAAAAATATATATATACAATGGCGTTAAATCAGGTAAACGCAGAGGCCAAGTCACGGGTCCAGCCCAACCGATCCATATTCCAAAAAAATTAATACTAAGCCATTGCCGACGATCTACGCAGTAAAACGTGTTTTTATTTAGTTTTTTGCGGTTTGCGCTAATAGGAAGATAAAATGAACGAATCTCCTAAATACATTTTGGGTTGGATTTTTTTTACCTACTACCACTTCCCAATGTTAACCGTTTAAACCGGGAACACACTGTATATAATTTCACGTATTCATAAGTAGTCTTATAATCTGAATGTCACTTTTTATAAATCTTATTTAGATCTACTCGGTCACGGCACAGATTTATCTGATTGCCAAACCCTTCTTTCATCTCTGACAATACGTGTATTAATCACAACTTGTGAATGTGGGGAATTCCAGGCCTCCACCATGGTTCGGATTCCACGTTAAAGTGTAGGTCCTACATTTCATCTCACAATCATCATACCATTGCACATTAGCGTAAGTGCGTATAACCCGAACGGGTAGTAAGACGTGGTGCTAACAATAATAATTATTTAGATATACCTATAAAATAATATTAATACAAATTAGTAAGAATACAGTAAAATATTATCAATGTTGACAATATAATTATGTTTATATTTTCTGAAAGATGCTCCAACTGACAATTCGTAAGAAAATCAAGGTGTGTGTTGGATTTTTGGCCGGTAAAATATTATGTTTAAGGTCATGATCAAAAAGTGTAGGAAGCACTGGTTTATAATATGTTCCAACCTAACGCGCTTGTACGGTCAGTTGGTGGACTTGGAAGACGGATGTGCAATAGTACCTTCAGAATCAGTGAAGAAAGCAACTGTAAATACCTCACTCCTCAATTCCCTAGTACACCTCTTCAGTGCTGGCTTGTCGGTTAAACTGTTGAGAATCCAACCGACCTTTGGGCTGAGTGCTATTCTTACATTCCTCGTAAGACACGTCTTACAATTTGAGAACCAACTACATTCATGCTAATCTATAGATTACAAGAAGCTTCTTCATATAAAAACAAAAGAATGCATTTTAAAATTTAGTTCTAGACATTTGATATATTATAACAAGTATTAAGAAAAGCTTGCCGCGAAAGATGAAAGCTTATACTAATGAAACATTTCCTCCACCTATCTATAATTAAAAGCTTGGAAATACATATACGCAGATAGGAGGATAAAATTTGACTCTACCTGAATGAACTTTCGGCTTCTAATGATAGTTCATTTCTCAATATATTTTATGTCAATAAATATAATAATTTGAAATAAGAGCTTTGGTTAGCTCTTAAAGCTTCTCAAGTTTAATTTTGGGTTTAAAAAAATAACATGTATGAACGTTCATATCACGTTTCAATTATTTATTTTTGTTTACATGTTTTATTATAATATTAAAAACACTGAGGTTTACTAAGATGTTAAATTGAAATCCAGGCAAAAAGGACAACTTACGAAACAATTTGATGATGAGTTTTCAAACCGCATTGCTGAAGAAGATTGCAGGGAGACGAGATTTCCACGATTGGTTAAACGTTGACTCTTAACGAAATGAACCCTCCTACGTCGTTGTAAGGATAACCACAGTAACAAACTTGACAAACTTGACAAACTGAGGAGTTTGAATGTCGTTTATATTCATCCCCTACGCACTCAGAAGTTAACTTCACCAAACTTCATCTCTCCCAAAATGAATTGGAGTAACAGTAGACAACTTCTAATAAGGATTTAATAACAATTTCATACTGATTCCAACGATGCTTCTTCACCTAAACAACTCAGGAAATGTTACTTTAATAATTATTATTATTAGTACCGCGTCTTACTACCCGTTCGGGTTATACGCAGTTACTTTAATTGAAGTCTTTCTAAGTATTACTTCTACGTTCAAACAATTTACGGTAAACCTAGATTAAATTTATAGCACTCTGATGCACAATTTCTGCGTTACGTTATATTGTAGTGCATGATAGTGTTTTATATGTGTGTGTGATGCCACGTTAATAAATCATAACTAGATTCCAGAGATAAGGCAGTCAAAGACATTATTTTGTTTAGTAGAGTTATTCAATGTCAAATAATAGCTAAACAATTCTTACTTACTTTGTGACATTAAAAGCTCGAAAATTAATTGCCTGCACTTACAAAATTACGCCCCCCATCACAATCTTGAGCTAGTTCTATCTAGTCCACCTTATTACACTATATACCTTTCTTGAGCGTGGTTTTAGTTTCTTTAATTTATGCTGCATATATTTCACGGTGTAGCCTAAGAAATTTACTTACCCTAATAATGTAGTGATGAGAACAGTGTATACATATATTTATTCAATTAGTAACAATTACATTCCACTTAGTTTTGACAGTTACAACGAAAATGGAGTTTAAAACCTATTGTTAACTTTAATAAACCATAGTGATATTTAATTAACTGGTATGAGAATCATAATGAGAGTTTTTAGTTATAAAAGGATCTTTAAACATATTTGGAAAATAAATCGGTTCGATATAATGGTTTCATGGTTTTGTATCGATGGTAAATGTGTATACGTTCAAACATTACTGTATTACAATAATGGGAAACTCATTTTATATTGGTTCACTATTTATCTTTCATAGATATAAACCCCCCTTTTTTTCATTCTGTAATTTTATTAAATATTTTAAACATATATTTATTTAATTAAATACACATATTTTAAATCCTTAAAACAATTATTTATTTAATTCTAGCTCCATAAATAGTCACATCTTCGCTTTGTGAAGAAATCCGTAGCTTTTATTTTTGCGATTGAGGTTTAGTCTTCCCGTGACTCCAGATCTGTTATAAGTAGTTCTGAGTTCATTTATAAAAGGGTGCATATTTTAATATTTTGTGGCACCGATTATTAATACCCGTTCGGCGTATACGCCTATTTACTAATTACATTAATGTTCTAGGGATTATGAAGGTTTAGTTCAGAGAAAGTGCACTTGCATTTGCGTGGGGGGAGTGGGAAAACATTTAGGAAAAGCCACTCTCAGTCAACCATGATTGAACCTTGATCTCCCGGTCTTCAATAGTTTGGTCAATTGTGATTGTAGTCTGAGACCACGTGGTCACCGAAACGGGTCATTTTTAATTAAAATTACAATCTCTTATACTACTATAAAGCCACTTGAATGAATCACCCACTGACATTAATATTTACCCACTTAGAGATGAGCTAGAAACGTGAAATTTGGTAAACTTATAGCTTCTAGCCTGTAACCGACGGGAAAGTTCTCAAAAGATTTTTTTTTTTTAATTAACCCCCGAAAAAAAATTCAAAATATCGGAGCAACTTTAAAAGTCGGTGCGGACCTTTCTTTGGAGGTCTCTTTTGGTTAAACGGTAAGACCTATCAAAAAACTGCTCTAGAATTACTTTAGTTTACATCCAATTGCAAAGAAAACTCACCGGGGGTTTGGGGATGGAGTCTCCAACGAGCAAAGCGAGTATCATCTCCAAAAGGTGATACACTATTTAGAGTATACTTCTTTATATGTTCGATAAATAGTGACAGCTACCAACAACAAAGGCAAATGGACGAAAAGGTTTTATTTTAAAGACATTTGCATAGTTCGTCTGCGATAAAAAAATAAAAATCAAACTCTTGGTTCAATCGTCTGGGTTTAAAACTGCACCTTCCCCCCTCCCCTCTCTGGTCCAAACTAGGTAAATGGCAGTTTTAAATAGTTTTAGAGCCTAAGTTAAACAAAATATTATAAAATGAAATAAGAAACTTTAGTTTAGTATTATGTTAAAATTCGTATGGCTAGTTTTCAAAGTGCATTTTTACTTTCTCTCGATCCCTTGGAGATCGTGTGATCGTTAGAAAAATTGAATTCAAGATTTTGATAAATATCAAAGTTTGTTGACCCCCTGAAAGCGATGCCGTCTGTGTGTTTGTATTTTGATTTAAACCATTTTACAGATCGGGCTGAAACATGATAGCTAGTGTTTTCATGATGTTACTCCAAGTAATGTTGGTATTTAGATACATAACCTTAAAAATAAGGGTAGTGTTTTGATGGCAAAAAGAGAAAAAATAAATTTTATTAAAATCTGCTTTAACGATTTTGAATAAATTTAGTATCCATGGACTGATTAATATTGCATACAAAATGGTACATGAAAATAAATTTGAGGGTACTTTAAATAAGAAAAAATTTCCCATTTTGTTTATATATCAGCAAATATTTGAGTTACAAAATAGCTTGTAAAGTAATATTAATAATAAAAGCTTTTGATTTAAATATAGCTATATAAAGCAATAGTTTCCAATTAATTGGCAAATATATATTTTAAATTGAAGTATCAGAAAAGGGTAGTTGTTTGTTATTTTCTTTGGTGAACTGAGATGTTATTTTTTCATCAATAGGTTTCTGTAACAGTGTATATCATTTCATTTCCCAAATATTACTGGTTTTAAGTATTTCCATTTTTATATAAAGGAGAACAAAAGAATATATGGTGCACCGTGCCACTTATGTATATTTATAAGAAAGGTTTTGCTAAGATAATCTCGGTTAATAAAGTAACTGGTTTTGCTCGTTGGGGGCTCCCAAATCACCAGTGAAATTTCTTTGCAAGTCGATGTAAACTAATGTAATTCCAGAGTCGTTTTTGATAGGTCTTACCGTTTAGACACAAGAAACCTCCAAAGAAAGGTCCTCATCGACATTAAATATTATCCACCATTTTGAATTTTTTTCGGGGTTAAAAAGAATATTTATAACTTTTTGGAATTTTCCCGCCGGTTACAGGCTAGAAACTACAAGTTTGCCAAATTTCAAGTTTCTAGCTCATCTGGAAGTTGGTAAACATTAATATCAGTGAGTGAGTCAACCATGTGGCTTTATCATCTCAAGTTTACAAAATACATGTCATATAATTAGAACCACACCTCCATTACTAATAGGAGAATGGTATATATAAAGCGTTAATTCTAAAACGGTTAATTTTCTTTGTAATAATTTAATTAAATGTGTTACTTTATTCTAGGTGCCAGGTTCAATAGGGTTGGAACTGCATGGGCCCTCCCCCCCCCCCTTCCTTCATTTCCCCCTTCCCGAGATTTGTTGCGGTGAGTCCTCACGCCAGTGGTTTCAACGCCTCAAAGCCGCGACGCTAGCTAGACCTGCCAAAAGCTTAACACTAGCTTGTCAGTGTCAGGAGCACTGATTATCCCGAAAGTTTTATACAAAGCCGAGAGAGAACCATAACTAGGGAAGCTGTTTGAATAACAAATTTGTAACTTTAGGCAATTATATTGTAAGGGCCTAAAAGAATGATTGTATCACCAAATAACTTTTAAATTAACTTAAATATGGAACAGGCACAAGAAACAGACCTCCGGCCGTTAATTCATCATCGTTAATCTGGAAACCCACATTTCACCGATGATCATTTTTTTCGAACAAGCTGAGAATCGGATCTTGGTCCCTTTGCTCAATAAGCAACAGATCAAAGCCAGGAGCTATAACCACTAATTCATCCATATAGGTTAGGCATTGATTCATACGAGAGTTGATAAATAAGGCATTCTAATAAAGAAAACACGGTGGTTTGTGAGCTAATTTTAAAATAGTTTTGTTAGTTGAGATGATTATAAAATGCATAAAGCTTGTTTTGTTTTAAAATACATATAATATTCTATACATTTTAATGACATTTCCCCAATTTTTGCAATACATTTTATATTAATGGCATAAACTGAACAAAAATGCAAACACTACATTTTGGTAAAATACGCAACATTTTCACGAAAGAGTAAACTAATTGATAATAACAACAAAAAGAATTTAAACCCAATTGCATATTTATGTTTTGAAAATATTTGATATTGTCTATTAATTCAATCTCCCCCTTTACCCCAAAAGAGCGGGTGAGCAATTTTTCACTCGACCAAAATTGTATCAACATTTTGATAAGCACTGCTGATATTACTTTCATGAATTTAAAAAAAAACCAATCCGTTCAACGTTTTATCGCCTTTGTGTGTATACTGTACTTTGACAGAGAAAATAAAACAGTTATACCAATTTTACATGAAAACCAATTGTTGAAATTGGTAAGCAAACAACATTGATTTTTAAAGCGATAATTTAATTAGTACATTGACATTTTTAATTAATTCTAACTTTATCCTGTGTATTATAATGACGGCTGGGTAAAATATTGAAATATTAAGCATACCACAAAAATTTAAGACCCGCTTCACTTGCTGAATGCTCTAAGGCGTCATTCTAGTGCCATAATGGCCTTCTAATGACGGGGATATTGAGACTCGAATCCCGGTTGAGTCTACTAAAAGTGGTTTTACCTAAATGGTTTCCCACTCTCCTTATCAGAAAATGTGGGTGTATTACCTCTAAAATGCTTCCTCCTTCATCCTTACCTCATATTATCCTATATACGTATAACCTGAACAAGTAGTAAAACACAGTAATAATAACTTCCAAGCTAGTTTATAGGTCATCGAAAACATTCTTAAGTCAAAAGTGCAAGTTAGATAACAAATAAATGCCCAATTAAAGTATCAATAGCAGTTGAAACTACATATTATTTAGGGTTGATTAGTTTTTTTTCCCCAATTTTTCAAATAAATAATTTTTTCATCATGTTTTACTAACATAATATAGGTCTTTATAACCAAACTTTTAAATCTATTAAATAACGATGGTGCGCTTGTCAATAGGATTTTGGTAGAAAGAAACTTACAAAACACAAACATAATTTTTATGAACACATTGATAGCATTTTACGATGTTATTAGTAGAATACTAGAGGTATTGGTTTCATGACCCCCTGAAACGAAAATAAAAGTTGTTTTGCATTGCCTGTACCTCGGGTTAGAGCCGAAAATATTTTAACGATTGGACTTAAACTTAATATCTGGCATTTTCATGAGGTCCTTCCCCCCTGACGTATAACTTTAAATTAAGTGTAGTTTACTGAAGGGCAAAAAAAAAACAAATCGATTTTCTAGTATTCGCTCAAACAATTTTGAATAAATTTTGTATCTAGACACTGTTTTCATTATAAACAATGATGGTTATTTTCATTTTCTTATGAAAAGGAATTGAGGGTACTTCACATAGGATACATTTTCAAATTTTCATATTTCTCCGCAACTATTTGAGATACAAATTAACTCAACATTGTAAAATTGTGGTGATATTAAAGAAAAAAATCTTTTATTTGATATATATTTTTATAAAGTCAATGATTTGTGAGCTATAAGCAAATATATATATATATANATATATATATATATATACTTTTAATTCGGGTCTTTCAAAATTAATTTTATTCTTATGCTCTTGGTGGACAAAGATATTTCTCATTTCTTAATTTTGTATGCCACAGAATAAGTAACATTGTATATTATTTCATTTATTATCTCTGTTATAATGTTTATACAACAATGTATATACCTATTTCTTTGTTTCACAAATCTTACAAATTCTTTTTAAAAGTATATTTTAAGTTAAAAGCGGGAGAAAGTCTTTGCGCTGAACCGTACAATTTATTTTGTACAGCTGAACTATCATTCCAAGAATGACGGTGTCCAAAAAATGTCCTCGAAACTAAGATTTACTTATCTTTTTTTTTGCATAAAATATCATATAAATCAATATTTACTTTAAGTACACAATGGCTGTATCTCGGATAGTTTTACCTAATTGTGTTATTTCATTCCTTTTCCGGGAACTCCTTGTGCATTAACATAAAGTTCACTATTTGTAAACTCTCTTTAAGGTAAAAGTCACTAACAACTCACATCAACAGTATGATATATTACAAAAATATGCCCAGACAGGGATGTGAAACCCAGACTTTTGGATTAATGTTCAGGTATAATTTCTGCAAATACATCAATTAAACCTTTAAGAGGTGTTTCGAGTGAAATGTAACACAAAAAAACATATTATTGAAATAAAATGACTTGTTTTATTGAAATTAACAAGGATTTAGTTATGTTACAAATCTAATAACTGAAAAATTATTATCGATGGGGAAAGTCTATTATAAAATATTTTAATTCTTAACATTCTTAACGTTCTCAACATTCTTGTAGGTGCTCATTTGATACAAGATTAAAAATTTCGGGAAACAATATAATTTCCTGCTAATTAATTTCAAATAATGAGACTAAAACTTCAGGAAAAACTAAAATTTCGTTTTAATTACTTTCATATAACATGAGAATAAAACCTAAGGAAACAATATCATTTTGTAATAATTATTTTTATATAATAAGGGGATAAATATTTGGGAAACAAAATAATTTTGTACCAATTACTTTAACATAAATGGAACTATAGCTTAGGGAAAATATTCAGGTACCAGTATCAGTGGGCACTCGGTCTAAGGTGTAAATCTCGCAATAAACTGAATTGTCATTGACGGACAGGTCAATGTTCAAAACTAGGTCAGATGTAGTGAAAATGATTTTAATTATGTGAACTATCACTATGGTGGTGGCCTCCTGATTCCGTAGAGTCCTGATTGCGAACATGATATTTTATATACATAGGGAGGAGTCCAAACTGCGGACACGCCATATTTCTATGCCACCCAGTCCCTAATTTTATAATAGGGATGGCACCCGAGGGCCTATCAGTCATACGTTCGTTCAGCCTTGTCAATCTTAGTTTTAACTAAACTACTTACAGGAGTATTTCTAGGTTAGGTTATGTTAGGTTAGACTAGGGTAAGCTTGGCTAGAAGGAAATCCACGGTTGCTGGTGGGTGCTGTCAATCCCCCCTTCAACCTGTGTCACCGCCCTCACGAAGGAATTCCCGTGAGTTGCTCTTTTACTTGTTCGCAATCTGGATATTGGATATTTAGGTGGCCATAATATTTTGGGTTGTCCGCAATTTGAACGAATGTTGCCTTGTTAGCAATAAAGATACAACCACTATGGGTCCCTGTCCCTGATACATGCTAATGCGGCTGCAATTCCTTTTAAGATACCCTTCAAATCACGGTCTCTTGGATCAGGTCACTAATAACCTCGGCGTGGAACGTATTATACCAACCCTCAATTGACATCTTCTTTTACATACATCCAAAAATGTTTCACAACATCCGAGCCATTCTTAATAATAATTTTCAACGAGTTTTCCGCTCGTTCGTGCAAATAGTTTTAAGTTAAATAATTGAGTATTTCTTAGGGATGGAGCAGTCGTTCTAATAAAGTCTTGAAATAACGTTCAAAAGAACAGCTTTTTGAGTATGTTCACAAATTTCTGTCAACATATTAATTATGTATTGTGTGAGATAAGTTAATGGAACACGAGTGGAAGCTGCGACTGCATTGTCTTCTCAAATGTAATGTCTGGTGTCATCGTGGGGAGTAGTAGAGAACAGGAAACAAAGACATCGCGAGAACAAGGAGAATCTAAGGAGGACAGAGACAGTGGTAAGCTAAGAGAATGAAAGAGAGAACTAAAATACTCTTTCTTATGCCATAAAGAAGTCACCGAAATTGTGTAAAGCTGTTAAGAGAATGTGGGAGGGGATCTATTATGTCTACACTGTGTTCCTGCTGAAGACGGGGAGACCAGGGTTTGATAACAGGTCGGGTCTACTGAGGATAGTTTTTCCTCGTTGTTTTACCACTATCCTTCCAGGAAAATTCGGGTAGATTACCCCTAAAGTGCTTCCTTACTCATCCCCATTCCGTCAAAATAGTTATCATATACAAACAGGTAGTAAAACGCATTGATATAAAAAACTGTGTTACATGGGAGGAATGTGGGTATATCACAGTGTTACGTAACACATAACTCATATTTAAATTCTAACATTTCAAAAATAATATCACGCTTCATGTTTTCACCGTTAGTAAACATAGTTATAGATAATTTCAAATTCTGAATGGTATTAAATCTTAAGTCCCTCTTTTAATGTCTCAAAGGCTTCCTTATGAAAATAATAGCATTCACTCTTCATGTGGAACGTTACGGAGCAATGGTTGTAGGATCAGGGTCAGGCTAAATGTATACTTGATGTTACATATGAGTGCAGGAAGGTCAAAAAGGCAATAAAAAATCGTTACGTTGTTTACGAATAACACCAAGTTTGTTATTATTATTATTATTATTGTTATTATTATTATTATTATTATTATTATTATTATTATTATTATTAGCACCGCGTCTTACTACCCGTTCGGGCTATACGCACTTACGCTAATGTGTAATGGTAGGGTGATTGTGAAATGAAATGTAGGACCTACAGTTTAAAGTGGAATCCGAACCACGGTGGAGGCCTGGCATTCCCCACATTCACAAGATGTCTTGTCAGAGGGGAAGGAAGGGTTTGGTAATCAGATAAATCTATGCCGGGACCGAGGATTGAACCCCGGCCGCCAGCACAGAAGTCTGACACCTTACCCCTAGACCGCCAGGTCATCTACCAAGTTAATTAAACACATTGTTCCTACAAAGGTGGCAAATAACGAATTAAGGAGATTTCTGTTTGCGGGTGAGAGGATTGTAAAAACAACACCTGGGCAAAACAAAACTAAACACACGGACATTGGTTGTGAGGCAACAGCAAGAGGAGGGTAAAGGGAGGAAGGGGGCTTATTAGTGGTAATGTAAAATAAAATAGAGCGATAAATATTCGCATAATTAAGTGCGTGACACAAAGAACTGGGCTACAACCAGAATAAAATAGAGCTACATTGGTCTAAGGCACAATTCGCAGGATTATTAATTTTAAAAAAAGTGTACGAAACAATCCTACGTAATTTATCATATAGTATGCTACAATTGCGATCAAATTATCAAAAATCAGTCCATGTAAGCTACTCTTACTCTATAATAGATTTTTTTTAAGAAAAACAAACGCAAATTATTATTTATCATGTCTCCCGTGTTAACCAAACGTTTTAAACCTTTTTATTGTTTTTATATTTTAAAAACCTGTTAATAACAAACTACACTTAATTTAAGGGCTAAAATCAAACTAGTCCCTTGGGTATGACCCTCTAAATATAAAATTTGAACCAAATCTATACATCCGTTTTAGTTTAGGGGCAGGCAAACAGGCGGACAAAGACATTAGGACAGGGAGAATTGTAAAAACTACTTTTTGGGTTTGGAAGCACATACAACATATACATTTATAATCATTTATAATAATATAAGAAAAAGTAAAATTACACATGTTAGGCCTATTTCTTCAAAATTTGTATGATCAAAATATTTTTTCTAGCTTCGGTGAAAATAAAGTTTTATTTTAATAGTTGGAAATTTTTGTTTCCTATTGTGGAAGGAAAGCTAATAAAAAATGTGTCTATACACAACTGGCCCGGGGCACCGGGATATTATAGATATGATATTATTATTCAGACATCTGGAATTTAAGCTTAAAGAAAATAAGTGATAGACATAGTCAAGAAAATTTGTTATGTTTATTATTTTAATGATACACGCTTTAATTATGTATAGTACCTTATTAAATATTGGCCCTAAATTATAATGTATATCTAACATTCCATAGGCTAATAATACTATATTATTATTATTATTATTAGCACCGCGTCTTACTACCCGTTCGGGTTATACACACTTACGCTAATGTGTAATGGTAGGATGATTGTGAGATGAAACGAAGGACCTACAGTTTAACGTGGAATCCGAACCACGGTGGAGGCCTGGCATTCCTCACATTCACAAGATGTATTGTCAGAGGTGAAGGAAGGATTTGGTAATCAGATAAATCTTTTCCGGGACCGAGGATCGAACCCCGGCCGCTAGCATAGAAGTCTGACACCTTACCCCTAGACCGCCAGGTCACCTATATATATTATTATTATTTTAATTAATCTTTACCTCCCCCTTACCGAAGAAATTCCTCCCCATATATAGAAATTGACACTATTTTTTTTAAATCACCTGTTCGAGTTTTATATGAGAATTACTCTAATGAGGTAGGAATAAGGAAAAAACATTCTATAGGTAACACCTATTGTCTGGAAGGATAGTGGGAACATATTTAAGAAAAATCACTCTCGGTAGAACCTGGATTCGAAACCCGATATCCCCGTCATCAGCAGGCCAGTCTAATACGAGAGTGATGCCTTTGAACAGTAGTATTCAACCTTGGGGTACACGAAGACATAATAGGGAGTACGTACAGTTAATAAATGTATATATTATTTAATGATTTAATGATAAGCCCTCAATAATCAGGGCCAAATTTAGGGTTAACCACAAGATATCCGGACGTTAAAACATTGGATCTGAGGGTGCCATTTTCTTTCTTTCTCTCTCCCCCCTCTCTTATTTATGTGATTCATATATGGGCGGCAATAATATGAGTGAAGAATGACACCTCAGTGGTAGAACATTGGTGGGTCAATCAAAGGTCCAGATGTCCTTTGTATATATAATCGATAGCAAAATATTTGTTAAATCAATAGTGTGAATTTCCTCTTTCTAATTTAAAACGTTTTTATTAATATATTATTTTGGATGTAATTTATTTTAAATGTAGTGACCTGGCGGTCTAGGGGTAAGGTGTCAGACTTCTATGCTGGCGGCCGGGGTTCAATCCTCGGTCCCGGCATAGATTTATCTGATTACCAAACCCTTCCTTCACCTCTGACAAGACATCTTGTGAATGTGGGGAATGCCAGGCCTCCACTGTGGTTCGGATTCCACGTTAAACTGTAGGTCCTTCGTTTCATCTCACAATCACCCTACCATTACACATTAGCGTAATTGCGTATAACCCGAACAGGTAGTAAGACGCGGTGCTAATAATAATAATAATATTTTTAATGTATATTATAGAATTGCAGTATGCTCTAACAAGTTTGAGAGTACAAAGTAGAGCGCAAAAAAGGTTTAATACCACTGTCTTAGACCGTTCGGCCACTGAAGCGGGTAATTTAACACTAGTTTCATTTTTTTTTAAATAAGTAAAAAGCATTATACCGTATTTTTATATACATACGTTTTTCAACTAGGCTTAGAAGTGGGATGAATACTAAATTATTCTATTGACAAAGATGCACTTTCTGTTTTAAAATAAAGGATTGGGATGGTTTATTTCCCAATACAGCTAGATGGCTGTCGAAAACAGTGGCGGCTCGTGTATAGGCACGGCGGAACTGCAGCACCCCCTATTTCCACTTGATATTATCGATAACATTTAATGTAATGAATCCTTTTTTCTTTAATTCTTTCTTTATTTTTGTAGTACAATATATATATATTCTTTAAGCCTAATGTCAATAATTCAAAGCCATCCCCCAGTTTATGAAAAAGATACAAAAATCTTTGTATGGAACTGTGCGCTTTACAGTGCTAGCGAAGTGGTGTCTGACTGTTGTGAGCATGCGCACATTGGAAGGGGGTGGGGAGGAAGGCGGGACTGTTAGGTAGAGAGAGCACTGTTGCTCTCGCAGTGCTGGCTCTGACGTGATGGCGGAAGGGAGTTTTTTTACTCAGCGTGAGTTGTGCTTAAAAACCGTGTGCCATATTCTTGAATGTGGTAAAGTGAAGAAGAGTGTAGAATTATAATATTATTCTGCTTCCAGCTATTCTATTTGATTCATTTTTTTCAGTTATTTTATTTAACAGAAATATTTAACCATGGCCTTGCATCCCCAATAAATAAGTTATGTGACTATAAGTGAACTTCAACAGCTTAGGTTTTTACAGATATCTCTCCATGAGAAAGTTACAGTTACAGCCAGGCAACAACAATAAATATATTTGTAGCTTTAATTCTGAATGGTACCAACGTAAAAGTTGGGTTTGCAGCTGTGAAGTAAAAAATTCACGGTTTTGCTTCCCGTGTTAGCAGCACCCCAACTAATTTTAGCTACGAGCCACCGCTGGTCGAAAATATTTATTTTTTTAATATTAATGTTTGTCTCACCCTTTATGCCTGGAAATACTCTATCCGCCACTCTAAAGGGTTGGTTAATAGATGGTGGGTGGGGTTATTTATTGTGTATATAAATAGTTTGAATTTAAATAACTACGTGACACACACACACTCACTATACGCAATTATATTAAAAACCTGTATTTACGGTCGAATTCAGTAGGGAAGCAGAATCGACGAGGAGGTGGTACGGTCTGGCCGGCGCGGTAATGTATGCGAGGTAGCTGTTAGCGCGAGAAATCAATAAGCCACCTCCTCACCCCCTTTGTTCTCCTGTTTGACCCGTGTAAATGAATGTCTCCAGCGGCCAACACTTGGAATAACAAGTAGAACGAACACCCTTTCCTACCCCACCCACCAGCTCTAGAGATTATTGGGTTTTTGGTTGGGATCTGAGGGAGGGAAAATAAATTACTCGCCCAAGATAGGTATTCCAATTTTCATAGGTACCCGCGGGGTCGCAAGTCTCTCAAATTGCTTCCCTTTGCTGTCGTCTGGGCAACAAGCTGTGGGATGGATACCAGGGCGAGAGTTAAATAAGTGAGACCGGTCATGTATCAGAGAGTTTAACAACTTTACTTGTTGATTAAATTGGAATATGGTAATACGGAAAGGATTATATAGTGCGTTTAGAAACAGACACTAAGGTTATAGCACTCAAATAGGTTTGTGACTAGTTAAAATTTAATTGACACACAAGTTTTTTTTTTGTCAAAAATAGATTATATTTTGCTATTTTTTCTCTGTTAATTTATAGGTATTGATAATAAGTAATCAAATGTGATGGCTGAAGATAATATGACTTGAAGTATGAATACGTAAAAGTAGCTCTAGTAAATTTTATATTTGTCTTCCTATTAAAATTAGACTGCTCAAATGCTTACCAAAAGGGGTTGAAGGCCTGGGGCTCGAATCTGACAGACTGTTGAGGTTATTTTACCCCAGTTAAGTTTATTAACCTCTCCCAACGAATGCTGGTGAAATTACTGAAATTTCTCCTGTTCTTATTAATTTGCAAATAACGGGTTTTGGTAAAAGCGTGCTTTAATAGCCTATTGGAGGTTTTTTGAAAAGTGACTTGTGCCTCCTGTGTTTAGTCAAATTTTCATAGGAAGGTCCTTTTAGATAAGACAATAAAAAAATTTGCTATCAACATTAATAACATTTTATTATATTATTAGTGATCTTTTAAAGGGGAAGAAGGTCGAATTTAGAAAAGAATATGCACCCTAATTTTCGCGCAGAAAAAGTGAGAAAACATCTAGTAAAAAAGAACCTAAGTATATAATCCATATATTTGGTCATAGGTTCCCAATGGAGCAGAAGGTATATTTTCTATAATGGTTCAACAATATCACATAGGATTATGATAAGGGGGTTGTTTGTGATAAAACAGTAGTATAGAACCCAAATCAGTGGTAGAATGTTTCTATGGCACTATACTCGCAATAGACTGGATATGGACTGGATATGATAAGGAGATCAAGGTTCGAATCCTGATTGGATGCACTGAGTTTTTTCATCCTAATTTTTTTTTTACTTTCACTCTACGCATATGTGAATACATTTCTTTTTAATTCAACCTTCTACTACATCCCTGACAAGTTGGAGTAATTATTACACATGCGTACGACCCAGACGCGTTGTAAGATTTGGTGACAAAAAAAAATATTCAATAGTTTAGGCAAATTTCCCTTTTCATTATCTCCTCTTCTCTCCCTCTCATAACTGTGATAGTATTGAAGGGATCCGTTTTTTCAGGTAGCTCAAAAACTAGAAACACAGCTAATTCAATCACGTACTGTACCTTCGTGGTAGTAGTGAATCCTGAATAAAAGAGATTGAATGAGTGTACGAGCCTTGACAAACGAATTATCAAAAACGCTTTGAGAGAGGGGGGGTTTGAAGCGTGGGGTTGTATCAAACGCTAGCCTCGACTCCCCCTTCTCCCCATAGATGACCCGTCATTAAGGAGGAGTTGAACCCCGTTAAGCCTACCTCCATTATTATGTGACGTGTCACCCTGATGGTGGCACTGCCCCCCTCTAGCCCCCCCCCCCACAAACTTGGCATCTGCAATTAATAATGGACCTGTTACGCCTGACTAAGTTTAAGTAGAAATCAGGATCGACGTGTGTGTTGTTTTTTTCACACATCCTCACTTTGTACGTGGGTACAAGTATTCTCAGGTAAATAATCTCGTTACAGATAATATAAGTAGAAAGAATAACTGTTTTTTTTTATTATTTAGCACCACGTTTTACTACCCGTTCGGGTTAAACTTCTATGTACTAATTACAGCGCTAATGGTTTAGGGATTAGGAAGGTTTAATTTAAAGGAAGTTCACTCTGATTTGCGTGGAAGGAGAGTGTAAAACAATTTATGGAAAACCACCCTCAGTGCCCCTGACCGAGATTGAGGCCCCGATCTCCCCGTTTTCGGCAGTCTAGTCCAAGACGAGAGTAGCGTGTTAGACCCCGCGGCCACCGAAGCAGGTAGAATAACTGTTAATTTACTAATATATAACCTGTTATATTTTTTTGCAAAAGTATATTTCAAAGTTTAAATATTTTTTTAAAGGATGGCATATGTATACATGTAATTCTAAACTGGTTGGTTTATCTTTTGATCCAAGTCTTAATTACTACTCGTCCGGTCCACAACCTATTTAATTACACTAATGGGATAGAGATTAAAAAGTATAATCTATATTAAATGTGGCCACATTTGAGATAAGGGAGGGTATTAAACCATTTCGGAGCAAACCCACCTCGGTGGTCGAAGGGTATAAGGCATCACTCTAACAATAAACTAGACTGACGATGATGATATCGGGGTTCAAATCCCATGGGGTGTATTGAGGGTGGTTTTTCCTTTATGGTTCTCCTATCTCTCTCTATTTTTTTTACGACGCAAATGTGGGTGCATTTCCTATAAATTCAACCTTGCTCATCCTTTACACTAGCATAATTAGTACATATGCCTACAGCCCAATGAGTTAATAAATCTCAGTGCTAAAAAAATTATATATATATATAGGATAAAAATCTCTTATTACAACCAGCTGAGATTCGAAACCTGGCCATCCACTACTGGGAAACCAGACAGGATTATCTAGATAGCTAGACCACTTTTCTACCAGTACGAGTGAACCGGATGTTCCTGACGAATATATTTAACGTTTGTAGGTGGACTGGTTAAGGTGGGAATGCAGGGGACGCGAGAAAAGGTAGTTCTTTTGCAAAAAAAAATATATATATATATTTCAAAACATTTTACTGGCCATAATAAATCAAATCTTTTTCCAGTAGAAACATTTTAATTTTTTTCGCATGATGATATCAACAGTTGTTGTATACCTGTCAATGGTATCCTGTAATTTAATTACAACTTTTTATTTCTGTTTTAAAATTATATCATTAAATTCTTATATTCTCATGACATATATTACTAGCTACTTGTGTGTTGATATTCACCATAGGAAATTGTCAAAATTACCACCTTCTCACCTGGATGCAAGCCTGCAGTCACCGTGTCGTAGAATGCCTAAAAAAATGCCTGATGTTTGTAAGAACTAGGCGTAACTCAACAGAACATTTCTCAGATATTATATTGAGTGCGGTATACGAACAGTTTAATGGAATAATTTGGCTGTAACTCGAGAACAAGTTAAAATGGAACACATTTCTTTATGCACTTTTTTAAATTGTTCTTTGTATCTCCTGATGACCGCTGAAGTGGGTCCTACATACTACGGTACCTATTGTGTGAACTCCTCCATTGCTAGGAAACAAGTGGAAGTAGTTAGAGTGATGAGAAGCTCAGATGCTAATAGCCCATTGTGTTTTCAGCCCCTGATAAAACCAGTGGTAAAATTAATATATTTATCAATCACAAAACAAACTTAACATACACAATTACCTCTTAACACCAGGGCCATTCAATTATATTTCAATCAAAATCCAATTACCATGTTAATTATGTAAATGAGCGAAAGGCACAACACTAATCAGTTAATGTGAGGCAATTAATCTAATTGCTATTGGTAGAGCAATAGGTTTATCGTCAATATAGGGAACCATGCTTCGGTGGCTGTGTGATCTAGCGCGCTATTCTCGTATTGAACTAGACAGACTAATACGGGTAGATTGGGTTCTGTTCCAGTCTGATGCACTGAGAGTGGTTTTTCCTACATGTTTTCCCACTTTACTTCCACGAAAATGTGGGTGCACTTCCTCTAATTTAAACCTTCATAATCGCTAAACCATTAGAGTAATTAGTCCATAAGCGTATAACCCGAACGGGTAGTAAGACGTGGGGCTAAAAAAAATATAGAGAGAGAGGACGTTACCTGCATCGATGGGCACGAGGACCAAATACCATCTAGTCTGGTTTGCCGGTGACGTAGAGAGAGGTTGGTGCTACTGTAAGGCCAGGGGAACAATGGTTTTTTACTATCTCTCCACGCCGATGTTGCCACATTTCTTCTGAATTACACCTTCCTCATCCCCACAACATTAGTGTAATTTATTTCTAGCACCGCATCTTAATAAATATTTAGGTTATAACCATATGTATTAATTACATTAATAATTTAGGGATGGGTAAGGAAAGAGTGGAAAGCCATTTAGTAAAAAAACCCACCCTCATTACAGCCTACTGGGATTCGAACCCCGACCTCCCTGTAATTGACAGTTTATATTGATAGAGTGACGGCTTAGACCATGTGGCCACTGAAGTGGGTAATAGCGTAATTAAATTCGTATATACTGGACCAGTAATGAGACCTGAAGCATATCAACGTAAATAAATGGTACGGTGAGGTGCACCTCACAAACTTTCTCGATCAGTTGCCTAGAAGAAGATATGTACTCAAAACTTGTAAGATACGTGAAACTAAATAATATACATTGTTGCATAAACACTCCACCTAGGAGCGTAAGTTATATAATATTCACTGTTACAGAAACATGTTGAGAAAGAAATGACTTCTCTGTTCACCAAAGAACATAACAATCTATTTCCCAGAGCTTAAATTAAAACATATATTTACCAATACCTCATAAAATATTGGTTCTAAAAAATATATTTCAAATAAACAATTTTAAATTTTAATAGTGCTTCAACTTTTCAGTGATAAACTTTTTCGTATCTCAAATATTACGCGAATATATGATCAAAATTGTAGATATCCGCCTATGTAAAGTGCGCTCAGTTATTTTCGTGGGAAGAGTAGAGTTTCCATTTTGTTTGTAATTTTAAACAGTGTTGATATGAAATTTAATCAAAATCGTTAAAGCAGATTTTGAGAATCATTTTTTTTTTCTATTTTTACCCTTAAGTAAACTACCCTTAATTTTAGGGTTGGATGAATAATTATACGAAATCTTATGAAAACCCTAGATACCAAGTTTTAGTCCGACAGATAAAATGGTTCCGGCTTTAGACCGAGTAACGGACAGATTATACGGTGTTGTAAAAAATACTTTGAGTGTTCAGGGGGACATGAAACGTCGACATCCATCAAAATCTTTAGTTCGATTTTTTTTTTTACCATCACAATACTTTCTCTACTGGAGGGATGGTGATAAAGTAAACAGTGTATATTAAAGTCCAGTCTAAACACTTTGTTTGGAGATGTATTTAAAAAATTGACCCTCACACAAATATGTAAAATATCAGGACTAACTGTAAATATATTCGCTAGAGTCAATCTTGGTGGTTTTGGAGGTAAAGTTCTCACATCTGGGCCCGATGTTCGTGAGTTCAAATCGAGCCGGAGTCGACGGATTTATCTTGAGCGGTAAAAATCCGTAGCACAACTTCCTTTGGAAAAGGGGAAGTAAATCCGTCGGTCCCGTGTGGATTGTGGCAGGTAAAAAAAACCTCAAAGGTACGGGAAAATAGCATTCCTGACAAAATTGGTAGGTTCTTTTACTCTCGCTCATAGAAATGTTTGTGTGCTGATATAATCAGTCGGTTAAAAAAGTGGACGTTAATGCCTCAAATAAATAATATTCATTAGGTATACACAAAATTGAAACAAAACCTTCTAAACTCGAGATGGACGGCTCTGCCCACTAAGCCAAAGTAGTGAACAAATACAATATTACGAAATACTGAAAAGGGGGAAAATTTCAAATTCATTGGAAGGTAAAACACTAAATCCATAAGGATTATATAGCTTGTAAGTTGTTTTACTGATTCAACCTTAAGTTTGGAAAGTACGAGCTAAAAAACCGTCCCTAAATTATGTAAATATTCTTATTTCTTATGATTTTTGACCCACCCCCTCTACTCTCACGTAAGGGATGGTAAGATTTTTCCGTCACTATCTCGTTTACCCTCTATCCTACGTAATTTCTTACGATTTGGTCAATTATATAATTTTAATAATTCGGTTATTTTTAGATATAAGGATTGGTAATAAAGCGAGTGATTTGAAATTTTAGAATACTATAATTGAGTTAAGTAAATGAAATATAAATTGAAATTTTATAGTTAATATATTTATTTACCAACAAAAAATATTTTATCTTACCATAAAAATTGATAAAAAAAAACCTTAGGTAAGATATATTCTGAGACCCCTTCCCCTCGTAAGAAAACTAAAGAAAATACCTATTTCCTGCCCTCTCCACCCCAAAACTCTACTAATTTAAAGACGGCTCCTTAATATCCTGAGTGAAAAAAAATGTATTCACTCAGATTAAATGGAAGTGTCGATTATGAATCAAAACTTTCTCATGAAGATTTGTCAACTATCTGCAATCAAAGAGTTTTTTTTAATCTCTCTGATCCAGAATAATACATTATTCACTCTGAAAAAAGACCGGCTATTATTTTTCAAACTACATTCCATTGTTCAATATTTCTGTGGGGAAAAAATAAATAAACAAAGGTTGAACTGATCAGAGTACGCAATAAATTCTTCCACGCCACGTTGAACCTGAATAGTTTTAAAAAGAGTAAATAAAGGCGGGTAGTAACATTCACGTTAGACATAGAAATATTTCATCCGTTTACATAATTTCTGCACGAGAAACTACAAAATTGTTACAATGGGAATTAAATACTAACAATGGGTTACACAATTCAATGATTATTGATTCCCCCTCAATCATATTTTATTTTTGTTTTTGGTAAATTTGTAATTCTCGAAACATTGATGCATAGCTGTTGTTTTTTTTTAAGAAAAACATATTGCACATGTATTTGCAGGGATAAATAGACCAGGAAGGTTTGTAAAGCTTTTAAAGTAAAAAATAAAACATAAAGAATTATTTTTTTATTTTAACGTGATTTTATTTTAATTTATCAAATGGCACCTGGCTACGAGCCTATGGGTTCCGCGTTCGATTCACGGCCGGCACCTTGGGTATTCTTACAGAAAGGGTAATAACGCCACTGCTTACCAGGGTTTGGTTGACTAGGCTTAAGGTAGGTTTAAGTGTTTCTACTGGTTCTACACCCTCATACTCACTATCACCCTCATGCTCACTATCACCCTCATCTCATCGGGAAGCGGAAAGAGCCTCCACGGAAAGGATGTACGATTAGTACATCCGGGCGTTCCCTGGGCAACGGTACATTTGTATTAGATAATCTTTCCACTACTAGGATACAAAATGATGTAGCCCAGATGCACAATATTATTACATTTTAGTTTAGTGAAATGCTCAACGCCAAACCAATGTGACCATATCATTACAACCCCCTTCTCCATCATTACCGCCGACTCCACTGCACTTAAAGAGACCGTTCACATTTTCAGGGCTATATTCAGGCAGCACAAAAGAATGTGTTCTTTCAGTTTCATTGCTTGATGAAAGTGGTGGGTGTACACAGGAAGTTGTTTGAGTTCATCTAGTCCTCAAATAGGATCAAAAGTCCATATGAAATATATTGGTAGTACTCCATTAGGTGATATGAAACCGGTACGGGAGTGCATGATACACTTCAATAATTATCATGGAAAGGGCCTGATCTGACAGCCATGATAGATCTACTTTCATTCATTCAGACTTACCACAGTTGTTACTTTAAATAGATACAGAATGTCCCAAAAGTTACTATGGAGTAAAGTATTACGTGCCTCACTGCAGTTCTTATTATAATAGATTTTAGAAATGTCACCCACGAGCATAAAGACAGGTCTGGACATGCCTCCTCATATGATATGATATGATATGATATAAAGATGCGTGTCTATACATGTATTCGGGCCCGCGGAAGATATTTCTATTATCTGTTATAGGAAGAGCTGCTACGTGGTACGTGATACTTTAATCCAAAATAAGTTTTGGGATACCCTGTATATATTATTAGTTATAAAATAACGCTAAAAATGGTAAAGTGTGACCTATGTTGACCGCAACAAAAATAATCAATTTATATTTTTCAAATGACCCATCCTATAAAAGGACTATATCGGCCAATCAACATTTTACTTCCAAAGCGTCGGCCTTTTGATGTGTTCTTTATAAACCGATTATGTTGGACATTTTTAAATTTTATTTATTATTGTCTATAAATTTCAGTTTCCCTTGGGACTTTTCTTCATTTCCTAAACTCCCCCCTCTCCCAATACTGTTGGTCACATGGTCTAAGCTGTAATAATCACAATAGACTGAATTATGGGTGACATGGAGATGAGGTTTGAACCTCGAAAGGTTGTATTTAGGGTGATTTTCTACAGGTGATTTTTACTGGTTTTTTCCATATTCTATCTACACTAATGTGGGTGCACTTCCTCCAAACAATATTCCTCGACGCTACGCCTTAGATTAAACCATTAACTGACTAGCCCTTAAGTTAAAAGGTTTTTTCTGTGTATAGCCCAAACGGGTAGTAAGACGCGGTGCTAAAAAAATAGACCAAAAAATCAAGTCTAGCATGTGAATGTTAATATTCCTACTTACCTACTATTATTTGGTTTGGTGTTTAACTAATATTCCTTGACATAATAAAACAGCTCATTTAGCTAAAATCACCATAGTAACCATTTGCATAAATAAAGTCTATTCACCAAAGATGTGTAAAACAAAAAATTCAAAAATATTCAAAGCGGATGGTTTGTAATTGGTGAATTAGAACAGTACTATTAAGTTGCACGGTAGTGTACCCACCAATTTCTCCAGCAACGCCATACTCCTTCAACACGATACAGCCCAGGGCACATTTACACCCCCCCTCCCCTGGCCACATCCTCTAACTTTACTCTAAAGAATGATAGGAACGTACAAATTTAACACCCTGTTAGTACGAACTGTTTTGGTAATCTTTCTAAAGTTGAAGTTTCTAGATTCTAGTTTAAGCTGTTAGTGAGAAACAGAACTTTAAAAAACTTTATTTCAGGACTCAATGACGCCCTCACTGATCATCAAAACTTAAAATTTGAAAATTGACATAGTGGTAATTCAAGGTTAAAGAACAAAATCTTAACTTTTTTAAATGGTTCTCAAAAAATGGGCGGGGGAAGTGCATGGTAGTGAAAATCGTAAAAAAAAAATATATTACAGGTGATATGTATCTACTTAAACATTTTCTCATTTTTCTTATACCTAATCTTCATCAAAATTATCGATATCCTACAAAAACATTAATGTAAGATATGTGCCAAGTTCTACAGCACAAAAATTCTTAAATTACCAAACGTCTAAAAGGAGTGAAGGATAAAAGATTGTTAAGTTCAAATTTGCAATGTCTTTCCAAATAGATTATCACAATATAAATGTGAAAATTTGATTTTAAATTATCTTATATACTTTGATCTTAAGTCTCTGGCTAAAGTTCTACGATTATACTTTAAATAGAGCTTTAAAATCTAATTTGCGCATTTATGTAGACTTAAAAGAAGTGAGAATCTATTTGGAAAGACAATTAAAGTTGAACTTGGCACTCTTTTATATCTCATTCCTTTTCGAGGCTGAATAATTTAAGGACCTTTTGTGCTGTAGATCTTGGCACGGTCTTACATACATGTTTTGTAGGGTATGTTCTACCTAGATGAATTTAATTTAAAATTTAGATTGACAAAATGTAAATGCTACAGTTTAGAGCTATTATTTCAACATTAACGCATAATGTGCCAACGGGCCAGCTATCTAGTTTTTTTTTAAGTTAAATATTATTTCCATAGCTCATTTGTTCATATATTTTAATAATGTTATATATTATACAACTCATATACATTTCTGAGATCAAATTTTATCAGATAAATGTGATGTTGTGCAACTTTATCTAGACTAAGCCATATTTTTTACAGGTTCTAAAATTACATCATTACGAATATAAAAGAATGGAAATATAAAACTGTATCAGACCAGCGTTTTATTTTTAACTCCCCAAAAAAAATCATGACTAGTATCTTTGTACCCTTTTGTGTCCACAAAAAAAAACTGCAAAAATAAATATTAAACTTGGCTTGTGAAGCCGTGTGTGCTTGAATCACGTTCCTGCTTCATCTTGCATTAAGTAGTTTATTAATGTTATCTTGAAAACTTCATTTCATTTTCACAAGCAGAAAAAAAAGACGTCAAACCAAAACAACACGCGCTTCTCATTTCTCATCTGTCGACGACAGAAAGGCAGCCCGGAGACTTGAGCGATGGGTTTATCCACAACTGTCATTGAAGAGATGAAGATTAATAAGAAGAAAATTACTTGCTTATAAGGGTAAAGTATTGAAAAGTCAAAAAGACACAAGGTAGTACAGCAAAAGTGCGAGCTCGGCTTCCTACTACCCGTCCGGGTTTTCCGCCAGTGGCGTGTCTTGGAGATTTGCCTGGCTAAGCAGAGATGGTTTAAGCTACAGCTATGCAATATTCTCTTCATTCAGTAGAACCCTCATTGGTCAGGCATCAACAGAAGTACATTTTTTAAAGTAAGGCGTGAAGAGTAAAACCTTTGAAGGATTGATCAAATGAGGACTAAGCTGGTGAGAACAAATCGTAGGTACACCAAGCTGTGCTTACGCTGGAAACACACCACTGCACTGCTATGTCTTATTGGTCAAATGAGGACCAAGATTGTGAGAACAAATCCTCGGTACACCCAGCTGTGCTTACCCTGGAAACACACCCCTACACTGCTATGTCTTATTGGTCGAATGAGGACCAAGAGTGTTAGAACAAATCCTCGGTACACCAAGCTGTGCTTACCCTGGAAACACACCCCTACACTGCTATGTCTTATGGACCAATCATGTGAGAACAAATCATAGGTACACCAAGCTTTGTCTATCCTGGAAACACACCACTACACTGCTATGTCTTGTTGATCAAATAGGGACCAATCATGTGAGAACAAATCATAGGTACACCAAGCTCTGTCTATCCTGGAAACACACCACTACACTGCTATGTCTTATTGGTCAAATGAGGACCAAGAGTGTTAGAACAAATCCTCGGTACACCAAGCTGTGCTTACCCTGGAAACACACCCCTACACTGCTATGTCTTATTGGTCAAATGAGGACCAAGAGTGTGAGAACAAATCATAGGTACACCAAGCTCTGTCTATCCTGGAAACACACCACTACACTGCTATGTCTTATTGGTCAAATGAGGACCAAGAGTGTGAGAACAAATCCTCGGTACACCAAGCGGTGCTTACCCTGGAAACACACCCCTACACTGCTATGTCTTATTGGTCAAATGAGGACCAAGATTGTGAGAACAAATTCTCGGTACACCAAGCTGTGCTTACCCTGGAAACACACCCCTGCATTACAATCCGAGCCCTCAGAAAATATTGCGCCTCTCTTAAATGTATTTGTTTTTTATTTATTTAGGAGGTATAAAGCTACACTTTAAACACACACAATTATTTACGTCAACGCTTACATTACAAAATAGCTTGAGTGTGTTTGACGCAGCGACTAGTGAATTCAATCAATTTGAATTGTAAATTCCTCTTCACACACCATTTCACTTTATTCGCCTAGACGCTGGAGACTTGAGCTTTGCTGTTGTTTGTAAATTTTGGACAAAAAGAGCGGGTCTAAAGGATTAAACAGAGTTGGGAATGTTCGTCATTCACTGATGATTACATTTACATTTTCACTTAAGTGCTTCACGTCTTCAAGTTCATTATTTTGGTTTCAAATTTTCAGTATCTAACAAATAATTTATAAAAATATATAGAAAGAACGCCTTGAATAACATATTTTTAAATGTGATTTTCTTTAATATCTATTATTTTCTCAAAAATGTTTACAAAATCTCTACTTTGGATAGGTTTTCTGTAAAAGTGTTGAGTTAAAAAATATCAAATATGATTATCGATACAACAAAAGTTGTCCTTTCAAACAACGATTAAGGAGATGGTTTTATATTATGGTATTCACCTATACATTAGCGGATTTAGGTTAGGGGCACCAGGGCACTTGCCCCTTGTTGATTTTTGAAATACTAAAATCGTTTAAACTCCCTCTATCTATATAAAAAAAATCATTGTTAATATAAGAAGAGATACCGTAAGCAGAAAAAAACACAAATCCATGGTTTTCTTACCCACTATAGAGTTACTTCATGGATAGTTAAAATTATAGAAGGAATTCTTGATACAAACATCTAAAAAAGTCGATACGCCAATGATCTCCGTCTTTGTCTCCAAACATCGAGGTCCTATTATAAAACTCTTAGTATTATTTTAGTTACTACTTCAACAGCAGTGTGATCTTTAAGTTCGTTGAATAGAATTCAAACCTAAGCTCATCAGTGGGTCAGAGAAGATTCAATATGCTCAATATAAATAAAAATATTTAGATAATCCTTGAAGATATTATAAATATATTCGACTGAAAACATTCGCCAGAACTTAAATAATGTATATAAATACGTTTTCTTTTCTCATCTCAAAGAACAGGATTTTAGGTTTGGTAAAACATTTTAGAAAAAAATCTATTCCTTTTCATTTATAATGAGATGATTATTTAATTATTGACCATCCGACCCACAAACGCTTTTATATAATCTAACTCTCTTTAAATATATTTTTTTTAAATAAATTTTCATATAGAGATATGAAATTTTTTAGAAGAATGTATGGTAGCGATATATTTATAACATGGTGCCCCTCCTGTCATTTTTTCCAGATTTCACCACTGTACCTGCATTTAGGGTTGAACCTAAATCTTCTATAGATATGGTCAGTGAACATTTAAATTATTAGGTATAGGGTAATATGTCTTGATATTTTCCTTTTTCAAATTAGTGTTTGTTATTAAACCCAGTGCAGTGTAAATGTTGATTTCCTGTAACCTTATTTAATATCCTCTCTTCACTAGAATTCCCATTATTTTCATGTTGTGTCTTAAGATAATTTAGTAAAAAAAATTGCCTAAACGGTTAGTAAAACGCGTTTCTAAAAAACAAGTTTTTTTTATCGCCGCATCTAACTACCTTTTTTGGTTGTATGTATGTAAGATAGTTATTCTAATAGGGTAGAGATGAGGAAGGAAGCATTTTAGAGGTAATCTACCAGTTATTTGCGTGGAAGTATAGTGGGAAAACGTTTAGGAAAACCACCCTCCATAGACCTGATCAGGAATCAAACCTTGATCTCCACGTAATCACCAGACCACTCTTAGCATGAGAATGACGCCTTATATCATGTGACCACCGAAGTGAGCTAAAAAAAATGTAATTGTTGCAATTAGCACTACTGCCCGCATAACTAAGCACGCAAGCAGATTTGGTTTGGACTGCCGGTGACGACGTGGAGGTTTGGGTTCGAATATCGAATTTTTATATGGAGGGTAGTTTTCCCTGAACGATTTTGCACACTTTCTTTACTCAAAGTTGGGTACACTTCTTCTAAATTATACCTTCCATAGTATAACCCATTAGTGCTAAATATTCTGATAGTCCAGAATGATATTGGTGACCTGGCGGTCTAGGGGTAAGGTGTCAGACTTCTATGCTGGCGGCCGGGGTTCAATCCTCGGTCCTGGCAAAGCTGTATCTGATCACCAAACCCTTCCTTCACCTCTGTACAAGACATCTTGTGAATGTGGGGAATGCCAGGCCTCCACCATGGTTCGGATTCCACGTTAAACTGTAGGTCCTTTATTTCATCTCGCAATCACCCTACCATTACACATTAGTGAAAGTGCGTATAACCCGAACGGGTAGTAAGACGCGGTGCTAATAATAATAATAATAATAATAATACAGAATGGTATTAAGAATGATGGGGGGTAGAGGTAGGGGTGAAACATTGGTACAAAAAAAGTTAACATTTCATAACTCTTTAGTTTTAGATAGTATAAATAATTTACAAAATGTTACATTGCAAATCTAATTAACATATTTTGTCCTCAAAAGATAACTTAAGTTAATATCATATAATTTATTTAATTAGTTCAGTTTTTCCATATGAACATTATTTTGTAATGTAAATAAGAGCAAAAAAAAAAAGCAAATTTGTATTTAAACATTTAAATAATTTTATTGATGAAGCTTTTTGATTGTCAAATCCGGAAATTCACTTTTGAAGTGAAGTTTTCTAAGTCTCGCTCACCCCTAAAAAATTAACGTTTTAACCTTAATGTAAAAAAGATGGCTTATAATATATAATTAGATATGTATTTGATCAAATCAAAAATTCAATTACTTTGGCCCCCGTCTATAAAATAAATTAAAGAAGATTGGAAAAAGTAGGACAGGTATTGTTTTTTTTACAGAAATATGTAAAGGTGAGATATTGAGGGGGTAATTCTCACCCTTAAAAGGTCTCGTCCATTTGAAACTCTATAAATGGTAAAGAGGATACAAAAAACATAAAAGCCAGAAAGAAGTTTGTATAATCGGGAGAGAAGTCTTCCAGTGTGGAAGGAAACAAAATACAGTTAGATTGAAGTTCTCTCTTTTCAATTAACACTTTCGGAAACTTTGTTATCTACAGCAGTGGAACAAGTATTTATATCAAATTTAGACATATTTGCACAAAGTTTTTCATCTTCCTAAGTACAATATATTAACCTAGTATAAAAACTTATAAAATGTAATCATTACTGTCCTGAGCTTCTTATGTTTTATTTATTCACGGTGGGAACCTTTTTTCATCCTTGAAGAATTTGTAAATATGTATATTTTTTTAATTAAATCTCTCAAATATCGTTGATCCTTGGTTATAATCTCTTAAAAAAAAAGAGTTTACAAAATAGTAAACAATAAGAAAAATGCTTTATTCATGATTATATGATTTAAGAGATTTACTAACCATCTAATATCCAGTTCATAATTGAGGCTTAACTTAATTCCAAAATAGGTGTTAAAATATCTAGTACAAATATAATTTGCTTATAATACGATATCATGTTCTAAGTTTAGTGAATTTATAAGTCAACACTAGGTTTATAAGGTAGAGATGGAAAATCTAGTTGAAAATACATCTAAGTAAACATTTATAGTTGGGTATTTATAAAAATTGGCTTATACGAGAGTAAAAAAAAAAGTATTTTTGTGCACGTCGTGACTTAATTCCCATTCAGGATAGACATATATTTACACTTGTGAAGTAGGGATGAAAAATATAGATTTTAAAGTAAATGTATTCGCGTTTGCATGGAGTAAGAGTGGGAAACCAATTAAAAGGAACCATCTCAGTGTACTTGGCCGAGAGTCAAGCCCTGACCTCGGAGTCACCGGTAAACCAGACTAAAATGAACTGACGTATTTTTTCTCACGTGTTGACAGTTGCGTAAAAATCGATTATAGTTGAGATAAATGTCTTAACCCCAGATGTTTGTGTAAAATCTAAAATATAAATGGTACGTTTCACAGCACAAACTTTTTAAATCTTTTATGAAAAAAAAACCGCCTCGGTGGCGTAGTTGGCTAACGCGCTAGTAGTGTTGAGCTCGACTGCTGGGGATCGAGGTTCGAAACTCGGTCGGGTGAACTGGGGGTGGTTTTTCCTAAATGGTTTTCCACTCTCCCTCCACGCCAATTCGGGTTCACTTCCTCTAATTCAACATTCCCAATTCCTAATAAATTAGAGTAATTAGTACTTAAAGCGTATAACTCGAACGGGTAGTAAGACGCGGTGATAAATATATAAATCTTTTATCAAAAAATTGAGAAAGTTACTTAAAACTCGTAAGATATGTGAAATGAAAGTCCTTATTAAAGAAATATATTGGAAAATAGAGCATCAATATTTCATCAAAGAGCATAAACGAAATAATATTCACTGTTATAGAAACATATTAAGAAAAATGGACCATCACTTTTCACTAAAGAGTGTAACAATCATCTCCCACCTCCCTACCGACTTCGGTGGCCGCATGGTTTAAGGTGTCACTCTCACAATAGATTAGACTACAGATAAAAGGGTGTTTGGTGTTCTATCCTAGTCCAGTGTATTGAGGGTGGTTTTTTCTAAACAAGTTTCAACTCTCCCTCCACGCAAATGCAGGTACACGTTCACAAAATTCAACCTTCCTAATCCCTAACACACTATAATAATTATTACGTATGCAAACGGGTAGTAGATGCAATGCTAGAAAAAATCAGCTCCCCAGTTCCATGATCTCTATTTTTAAAATATGTTTGCTTATAGCTTGAAAACAATAATTATTTGTATAAAAATATATTTGGATCAAAAGTTTTATTTTATTTTTAATAATCCTTTTAGTGACCTGGCGGTCTAGGGGTAAGGTGTCAGACTTCTGTGCTGGCGGCCGGGGTTCAATCCTCGGTCCCGGCACAGATTTATCTGATTACCAAACCCTTCCTTCACCTCTGACAAGACATCTTGTGAATGTGGGGAATGCCAGGCCTCCACCGTGGTTCGGATCCCACTTTAAACTGTAGGTACTTCATTTCATCTCACAATCACCCTACCATTACACATTAGCGTAAGTGCGTATAACCCGAACGGGTAGTAAGGCGCGGTGCTAATAATAATAATAATAATAATAATAATAGTCCTTTAACTTTACACCGATAAATTATTTCGTATTTCAAAGAGTTGTGGAGATACGATCAAAACTGAATATTTCCACTGATGTAAATTACCCTCCAATTATTTTTCCTGGATAAATGAGATCTGCTATTTGTTTGTAATGTTAAACGGTGTCTATATACTCATTTTAATCCAAATCTTTAATCAATTTTGAGAAAATAACTTTTTTTTTTTTTATCATTTCGACCTTAATAAGCTATCCTATATTTTAAGGTTATAAATATAATATTCCAAAAGTGTCTTTGAGTAACTTTAGAAAATCGGGTTAGGGCTTTGGGGTGAAATACAGATATAAAATATCGGAAAAAAATAACTTTTTGGGGGTGTTCAGGGGGTCATAAAATATTGACATACATAAAAATCTCGATTTATTTTTAAAAAAAATACGATGACAATGATTCCACTCTTTGAGGGGTTGCAATAAATTAAAAATAGAAATATTATTTTAAATACAATGTTAAGTCATCACAGCAGAGTTAAGATGCATGTGTTACATGTTTCCCGCGCAAACGCACCCTTTACGAACGTCCTTTCCATTGTCTTTAAGTGGGTTTGAACCCTGTTTGTTATGAATGGCTGTATAGCACGCGAAATACACTTCTGATAATAACCAGTGTTGTGCTCCATTCATTATCTGATCCGCCATTAAAAGGGAAGAATCGGAACAGAAATAATAATAGTTTAGCTTGGATCTTGATAACTTTCTGCTTGCCATGAGGTACTGTAACACTGCAAGTGTAAAAATAAATGTATTATTTAACTTCACATGCGATCCACTTCCGCGATAGTTCATCTTTATTTGGAATAAAATAAACAATTTATAACGGTTGGTAATAACTAATATTAAAAATACGCTTTGATTCGAATCTCAGTCTGGTGTCATGAGGGTGTTTTTTTTTTTTCAAAATGGCGTTCCACGCTCTCGCCACGCAAATTCGAGTATACTTCCTAAAAATATAAATTTCCTAATCCCTAAAACCATTAGGTTAGATAGTTCATAAGGGTATAACCCGAACGGGTAATAAGAAGCGGTGCTAAATACTAAATATTAAAATTTCCCTTAGTTATGTTGTGTTGACAAAAGATTAAGGTGCTACTTTTTAAATTCAAAGTGGATTGAAAACTAAATGGCATCAGCTGTTAATTGGTCAACATTTATTATATACATATATATATTTATATGTATTTATATTTAAATACAATTGGTGCTATGTTAAAGTTTGTAAAACCAACCACTATACAATACAATTTCTGTGTTTTCCCTTCTAAAGTTGATAAATTACACCTTATTTTCACAAACATAGTCTACTACCCAACCAGGCTATACGCATTTTAGTTACGTTAATGACGTAGGGACTAAAAAACTCGACTTTAGGGGAAATGTATCCGCATCCACGTGAAGAGAAGCAGATAAACCATTTAAAGAAAAAAACATTTAAGCACGCCATAATAGGATTTAAACCTTGACCTCCTCGCAACTGGTGAACCTGACCTTTAGTCCGCATGCCCACTAATACGGGTAGCTCAAAGTTTTGAATCGTGGGTGTGACGGACACAACATTTTTTGACCTCCGCCTCTTACTATCTGTTCAGGTTATACGCTTATGTACTAAATACACTAATATGCTAGAGATTAAGAGGGCTTAATTTAAAGGAGGTGCACCCGCATTTGCGTGGAGGGGGAGTGGAAAACAATTTAGGGAAAAAAACTCCCTAAGTGCACCCGACTGGGATCCAACCTTGATCTCCCCGTCTTCGGCAGTCTAGTCCAACACGAGATTAGCGTACTAGATACTACTTTATCAACGTTGTTGTACGTTAAACAAAATTCAGTAGTCACAAAAAAAAATTATTGAAGTATTCTGGTATGAAGGACCTAGCTACAAAAATACTAAAACTAATTTAATATATTCATGTGTCAAGGCGTGTGATCAGAAACTGTCACTTTTGATGGATAATATCAATACTCGTAACCATAAAATAACAATAATAATAATAAAGTATAAATTTTGACCGCAAAAAAAACTTCAATCTATAAAACATATTGATATAAATAAGAGAGAAGTAATTATTTAGTGACGAAATGATTAAAAATAATTGGTACAAGGTTCAGAAAACCAGTCCAATTAAAAGTATATAAATTATAAAATTAGAATCACAGGTTGGTAATTGATACAATGTCAAATGTCACGCAACATAATTTAGAGACTAATTATTTTATGATTCAATATATATTTATTATATATATAATATAATGTATATATTTATAATACATAATATAATATTTACAATATATATTTATGATTAAAAGTAATAAATGTGATAAAACTTTTAAGAATGATAAAAATATTTGTTAAAATAATTTAGATTAATTAAGAACATAAAAAGGTAAAAATAATGACACTCAAATTGGTTTAGAATATTATTTATATCTATTGAAAATGATAAAATAATCACTTACTTTAGTATCAACATTAGGAACTCGAAAGTTCACTGTCGCACTTACAAAAGTACGCCACCTATCCCTCTCTTGAGCTAGTTATATCAAGTCCACCTCATTACACCCTATCTCTTTCAGGTCCATTCTAATGTTATCTTCCCATCTGCATTAAGGCCTTCCCAATGGTCTCTTCCCATTGGGTTTGCCAGTCAGTCAGTGCCTTCAACACGGTTCTAGATTATCCCATTCGCGTTCCATGTTCTGCCCACAGTAATCTATGAGACTTGACTATCCTAACAATGTTTTGTTATGAGTACAGGGTATGTAGTTCACTATTATTTAACCTCCTCCACTATCCAGTATCTTCATCCCGTTAAGGACCAAATATTTTCCTAAGCACCTTGTTTTCAAACCCTCTAAATTTTCTTTCGTCATGTAAAGAAAGAAACTGTGTTTGACAACCAAAGGGAACAACCGGATAAATTAATATTTTGTATTTTCTAAAAAGGACTTTCCTACCAAATTCTACTATAGCTCATTTTACCTCCGAGGAATAAATTAAATGCTCCCCTTTGCAGTGTTGAATGCGTGTATAAAACCAATCAAGTTGAACATGGGGATCCAGCTGAATGTACCATTGAATTAAGTTGAGGACTTTAATTATTATTAAATTCTCCAACCTTTTCCCCCTAAAGTCTCTCAAACCAATGATTTCTTGTAATTAAACTTGTGGCAGGCTCCAGACATGGCTCGCCCTTGCATACGAATCCCTCCATAACTCAAATTTATTTTGACTAGGAAAACAGGAACAAACTATTTATCTTAAGTCAGGAATTCAAAAAATATAAATTTCTAGCGTCGTTTATTACTTTTTCCCGATAATCCTTAAAACGTATAGCCAAAACCATAAAATAGAATAGTATATTATCTTACCCGCACCAGTGCACACATGGTTTAATTTTTAGATTCATCTAGTCTAATTTGAGTGATATTGAGGTCGATGTTCAAATACCTTATGGGTGTACAATGGCTGAATTTTACTAAATGGTTTCCTAATCTTGTTTAGCGTGAATGTTGCTCTATTTCTTCTGAATCAACATTCCTCAACTCTATTAGTGTAGCTATTATTTATTATATAGCGTCTTACCACACATTATAACTATAATCACATAAATATAAATTACACTAATTGGGGTAAGGATGAAGAAGGTACCGTTTGAGAGGAAATGAGCCAGCACCTGGTTGGGATTTGAACCCCGACCTCCCCACTATGGGAAGTCGAGTATATTGTGAGCATGACGTCTTAGAACATTCTGCCAACCAAGTGGGCTGTTAACGTATTTGACTGACACATCGATAAGGAGACAAAGACGACCACGCTTCAAATACCTGACAGGATGTCTTATTTAATTATTCATATATTTACACCCGATAATAATTTTATTTTTATAAAAGAGCAACATAGAAAGCTACACTGTGCATCATGTTTGAGGTAACTGCGGGGTTACTATTGAGAAACAGCGTTGTCATTTTCTCGTGTTTGTGTGGTCAATCTCCCCTCGAATGTAATCAATGTTTCGCAACGCCGGTTAGTCAATGTTGCCAATAACCCCAGCACACCACCTTCCAACATAACTGAGAGCGAGGAGATTTGCCAATAGATAACTGAGAGAGAGCGAGGAGATTTGCCAATATATAACTGAGAGACAGCGAGGAGATTTGCCAATAGATAACTGAGGGAAAGCGAGGAGATTTGCCAATAGATAACTGAGAGAGAGCGAGGAGATTTGCCAATATATAACTGAGAGAGAGCGAGGAGATTTGCCAATAGATAACTGAGGGAAAGCGAGGAGATTTTCCAATAGATAACTGATAGAAAGCGAGGAGATTTTCCAATAGATAACTGAGAGAGAGCGAGGAGATTTGCCAATATATAACTGAGAGAGAGCGAGGAGATTTGCCAATAAATAACTGAGGGAAAGCGAGGAGATTTGCCAATAGATAACTGAGAGAGAGCGAGGAGATTTGCCAATATATAACTGAGAGAGAGCGAGGAGATTTGCCAATAGATAACTGAGGGAAAGCGAGGCGATTTTCCAATAGATAACTGAGGGAGAGCGAGGAGATTTTCCAATAGATAACTGAGAGAGAGTGAGGATATTTGCCAATAGATAACTGAGGGAAAGCGAGGAGATTTTCCAATAGATAACTGATAGAAAGCGAGGAGATTTTCCAATAGATAACTGAGGGAAAGCGAGGCGATTTGCCAATAGATAACTGAGGGAAAGCGAGGCGATTTACCAATAGATAACTGAGGGAGAGCGAGGAGATTTGTCAATAGATAACTGATAGAAAGCGAGGAGATTTTCCAATAGATAACTGAGGGAGAGCGAGTAGATTTTCCAATAGATAACTGAGAGAGAGAGAGGAGATTTTCCAATAGGTAACTGAGGGAGAGCGAGTAGATTTTCCAATAGATAACTGAGAGAGAGAGAGGAGATTTGCCAATATATAACTGAGAGAGAGCGAGGAGATTTGCCAATATATAACTGAGAGAGAACGAGGAGATTTGCCAATAGATAACTGATAGAAAGCGAGGAGATTTTTCAATAGATAACTGAGAGAGAGCGAGGAGATTTTCCAATAGATAACTGAGGGAGAGCGAGTAGATTTTCCAATAGATAACTGAGGGAAAGCGAGGCGATTTGCCAATAGATAACTGAGGGAAAGCGAGGCGATTTGCCAATAGATAACTGAGGGAAAGCGAAGATAAAGCTTTTCTTCATAGGACCCACAATTCTCTCATCAATAATATTGGGGGTGACCTAGCGGTCTAGGGGTAAGGTGTTGAACTTCTGTGCTGGGGTCCGGGGTTCAATCCTCGGTCCTGGCACAGATGTATCTGATTACCAAACCCTTCCTTCACCTCTGACAAGATATCTTGTGAATTTGGGGAGTGTCAGGCCTCCACCGTGGTTCGGATCTCACGTTAAACTGTAGGTCCTCCATTTCATCTCACAATCACCTTACCACTACATATTAGCGTAAGTGCGTATAACCCAAACGGGTAGTAAGACCTGGTGCTAATAATAATAATAATAATAATAATAATGATGATATTGGGTGTAGTCTTGTGTGGTTTACAACTCCAGACTGTTGTCTAGAACCAAGGCTCAACTACCGCCAAAAGTTTAGGGCAAACGTCCGACTTGAATCCTGAAATAGCTCTCTGACCTGTTGGTGGCCGGGTCACCATGGAGACGGGGCACGGGTAGAAAAGCTCTTTCGAGTCCATCGGAGCATTTGACCGCCAGTTCTAGATCGGATAAAGCACGCTCTCGACCCTCAAACCAACCCTTAACTTGATTCAGTTATTAAATTCATATGTTTTTCTTATATCGACATTTATAACATTGAAAGTATTCTCAGTTCAAAAAGCGGATGTAAATAGTAATGATTTTTTTGTATATCTATTTTCGAATTATTTTGTTTGATTTATCGAGGAATGTTATAATTTAAATAAACAATAATCCACATCGGGAATTGGTTTGGTCTAATACCTAAGGTGTCACTTTCTCATTAAACTGGACTGCCATTGATATGGAGTTCGGGGTTCGAATCAAAGTCAGATGTACTGAGGGTGTTTTTCCCAAATTGTTTTCCACTCTCTCCACAAATGTGTATACACTTCTTCGAGTTAAAACCTTCCTAATCGCTTAATCACGTTATCCTTCCATCGATGATTGCATCATTAAAATTATTATACTTAAGAAAAAATATTTTACTTTTTTTACCGAGTCATTGCTTCTCACATTTTTTACTGAGAGACCCAACACTTATATTATGTCCTACTTTGAAATGTTCGTTTTGATTGAAGCCCATCAGAAACGTTTTCAAAAACCTCAACAGTTTTAAAATGTATTGTTGAAATAACTAGTTTGAAAGCCCACTATGAATGTTATTTACGACAAACCTCACAAGTGTTCGACTCTTCAGTTTACGCTCACAACTTCATAAAATTAATGAGATAATATTTCACAGGAAAATAATATCAGGAAAACTACAAATTGCTTAATGTTTGCAGACGTTGAAGGTATTTGAAAGGAATACACGTGTGTTTCCTACGCAAAAACCAAAACATAAATACATCCTGATTTTCGTTGGAAGAACAGTAGAGAAAATTCAAACATATTTTATTGTGGTCAACATTGATAAAATTTTACCATATTATTAGTGTTATTTTATAGGTATTGGTAATATCTATCAAAAGTAACAGCTGCAGATCACATGGACTGTCGTATGAATCTATTAAAATTGTTTTGGTAACTTTAGTAACTAACTTTTACTGTTCTTCCTACCAAAATCATACTTATTTTGGTGCCCTCTCCACTATAACATAATTTGAGACAAAATATTTTCTCATGGCCTTGAAAGGAAACTATAACAAGACCATAATTCACTTAGGTATATCTTTCATTTTGATTGATTATTGCTAATCGAATGTTTACGTGAGATTTAGACCATTTATTATTTATACTCTGCTGTAGGCCATCGACAAAATTATGGAATAAGAAGGTCTGTACAAATAAAAAGATTCTTGACCAATCACATTTTATTTTTCATAACATTAGTCTCAAACTATTATTTGAGACTTATAATTTCTTCTTAACACTACAATCGACAAAATAATATTATGATAGAAGAATTAAACTTTTTCATTTCACAAAACAACCAGTTTTTACACTGAGATTTGAACTGTGGACCTTCCCGTCACCATCGATCCAGTCGATTGCTATCCTGACTCCTTAAACCGTAGACCACCAATGCAGGTGTAAGTGCATTAAAGAAAAGTTGGGCAAACATATGGGGATAAATTGCAAGTATAGCCCGCTTCGATGAGTGCATGGTCTAAGGCGTCACTCTCAATAACCAGACTGCCAATGATGGGAAGATTGAGGTTCGAATACCAGGCAGGTCTACTGAGGGTGGTTCATCCTAAATAGTTTCCCGCACTCCTTACATGTAAATTAGGGTATAATACCTCTAAAATCGTTCCTTCTTCATTACTATCACATTAGAGTAATTTATCAGATATAACCTGAATAGGTAGTTAAGACACAGTGATAAAAACAACTAACATATAGGCCTATTCATTGTTATTTTTTAGGTGATGATAATATATTTCGAACGTGACAGCTACATATAACATGGTTTGACGTATGAATATGTGAACGTAACTCTAGTGGAGAGATAAGGTGCTTCATATTAATACCAGACTGTGTACTTCACCCCGATTCCCACCCTCGTAAGTATCTTGAACTAATCCTACTTAGACAGGTTGTTTGGAAGCATTACCGACACCTAATGCTAGGAAGCTGCAACAAACTTCATAGAACACAATATACCGTCTAATAATTTAAACCTCCAGACACAAACTTACTATTTGGCATCTCGGGTTAAACAAGCATGTAAATAGAACACATGGTTGTTCTCCAATACGTCTTTATTTATAGATCAAGAATAATGAGTCGTACCTAGGTGAAAAATCGTCTAAGTCACTTTGTTTTGCTTTTCTAAGTCATAAGGATACAGTAGTAGTAAAACCTAGCGTAAGTCCAGAACATTAGATTTTTGAGAAAATCTACAACACAACTTTTTTATAACATCGTAAACTCTTTCGTAGTAGTGTCTATACTTTCACCGAACATCGTAAACTCTTTCATAGTAGTGTCTATACTTTCACCGAACATCGTAAACTCTTTCATAGTAGTGTCTATACTTTCACCGAACATCGTAAACTCTTTCGCAGTAGTGTATATACTTTCACCGAACATCGTAAACTCTTTCATAGTAGTGTATATACTTTCCCCAAACATCGTAAACTCTTTCATAGTAGTGTATATACTTTCACTGAACATCGTAAACTCTTTCATAGTAATGTCTATACTTTCACCGAACATCGTAAACTCTTTCGTAGTAGTGTATATACTTTCACTGAACATCGTAAACTCTTTCATAGTAGTGTCTATACTTTCCCCAAACATCGTAAACTCTTTCGTAGTAGTGTATATACTTTCACTGAACATCGTAAACTCTTTCATAGTAGTGTCTATACTTTCACCGAACATCGTAAACTCTTTCGCAGTAGTGTATATACTTTCACTGAACATCGTAAACTCTTTCGTAGTAGTGTCTATACTTTCCCCAAACATCGTAAACTCTTTCATAGTAGTGTCTATACTTTCACCGAACATCGTAAACTCTTTCGCAGTAGTGTATATACTTTCCCCAAACATCGTAAACTCTTTCGTAGTAGTGTATATACTTTCCCCGAACATCGTAACTCGTTCATAGTAGTGTCTATACTTTCACCGAATATCGTAAATTGTTTCGTAGTAGTGTATATACATTCCCCAAACATCGTAAACTCGTTCATAGTAGTGTCTATACTTTCACCGAACATCATAAACTCTTTCGTAGTAGTATATATACTTTCCCCAAACATCGTAAACTCGTTCATAGTGGTGTCTATACTTTCACCGAACATCGTAAACTCTTTCGTAGTAGTGTATATACTTTCCCCAAACATCGTAAACTCTTTCGTAGTAGTGTATATACTTTCCCCAAACATCGTAAACTCGTTCATAGTAGTGTCTACACTTTCACCGAACATCGTAAACTCGTTCATAGTAGTGTCTATACTTTCACTGAACATCGTAAACTCGTTCATAGTAGTGTCTATACTTTCACCGAACATCGTAAACTCGTTCATAGTAGTGTCTATACTTTCACTGAACATCGTAAACTCGTTCATAGTAGTGTTTATACTTTCACCGAACATCGTAAACTCGTTCATAGTAGTGTCTATACTTTCACCGAACATCGTAAACTCGTTCATAGTAGTGTCTATACTTTCACCGAACATCGTAAACTCTTTCGTAGTAGTGTATATACTTTCCCAAAACATCGTAAACTGTACAGGATATAACTAACATGTAAAACCCACTTCATTGGTGGACAGGAAGCACATAAACAATTAAAAAATCCATAAAAGCTTGTGTCCTATTTGACCATATAAACATGGGTTCCATTTGATCTAGTTTCCAAGCTATAGCCATGTATGTGTGTCAGTAATATTGAGCTGATTAACGTTAAGGGAAGTGCTCATAATGGCTGACTGTCTGCAAACCTGCATTAATCGTGTCGTCGAATGCCCCCACACACTTTAAGAAATACCATATGTTTGTCGCATTCGTTGGCATCTTTATTTTAGACGGTGACGAAATATTTCAATCCTGACAATGGGTGTTTAGTAAACAATTGGTTTCAAGTGGCCCCACAAATAAAAATCTATTTTATTTAAGTTTGGGGAGCGTGCAAGCCAGTCAGTAGGTCCTGCACGACATGTCCATTTGTTAGGTAATCGTTCATTCAATAAATTTCTGAAGGTGACCTGGTGGTCTAGGGGTAAGTTGTCTGACTTCTGTGCTGGCGTCCGGGGTTCAATCCCAGGTCCCGGCACAGATTTATCTGTTTGCCAAACCCATCCTTCACCTCTTACAAGACGTATATTAACCACAACTTGTGAATGTGTGGAATGCCAGGCCTCCACCGTGGTTCGGATTACACGTTAAACTATAGGTCCTCCATTTCATCTCGCAACCACCCTACCATTACACATTAGCGTAAGTGCATATAAACCGAACGGGTAGTAAGGCGCGGTGATAATAGTAATAATAATAATAATAATAATATATTTCTGGCAACGTCATAAGCGGCTTAATTGCTGCGGCATGGTATAATAACAATTTAGCGGAATCACTTGGATGTAACTTGGAAACAGGGTCAAATGGGACACCTGTTTTTATTAATTCTTTTAATTATTTATATGTACAGTCATCTCTCGATTTTACGACCCCGGGAATAGCGTCCCTCTCGAAGTAACGACCCTTTTTTGAGGAACCGTGAAAAATGTGGGGAAAAAGGTTGAAAAGTTTAAGGAAATCGGCTGTAAAATGTGTGTGTTGCATTTATTTAGGTCGCTGCGTTGCAATTATCTTTGTGAACGCTGTATTACTAGTAACTGGGGTGGTTCAGGTACAAAAAAAGACACCACCTCATCAATGCCAGCCAATATCACTTGACTGTGTCCACCCCCTTCCACAAGCAAGACAATGTTTCCCCGCGCGAGACTGCCGCTACATCACGCGCCAGGCTTGCTTTTGCCATTGTTATTTCGATTCTCGATTTGGTTACTATTTTGGTTTGATTTTGTGAACAATTTTTGACGACCCATGCTATTGTTTAACATTGTTATTTTGATTTGGTTACGTTTTTGGTTGGATTTTGTGAACGATTTTTGATGACCCA
>CABEEJ010000485.1:18821-40888 GCA_901482245.1 Timema douglasi | reverse complement strand
TTATTATTACTTTTCTCTTATCCAGTTCATAGATATGCGGTGCAGGTGTTACGAGCTTTTACTTGCGTATTCTTAGAATTCGCCCACTCGACCCATTACCATTACTTTTTGCTTCTTGACTTCATTAGGTTTCGTCAACCAGAGTGGTTTGGACGAAATGGAACAAAAAATCGTGTCACAATCGTACTAACAATCATGCTGAAGCTGCACATCGCAGGCTAGGAACTGAGCTGGGCATGCAACATCCCACAATATGGAAATTTATTGATGCTCTACGTAAAGTACAAGCTGCAAGAGATATCTACTATGAACATCTTGTAGCTGGACATGAGCCTACGCCGAAAAAAAGAAAGTATCGAGAAGTCGATGCTAGAATTTTAAGAATAGTTAGGGACTATAATAATAGAGACATTATTTCGTTTTTACGTGGTGTTGCGCATAATATTGCAATGCATTAAAAAAGCGATTTTTTTAAAAGAAAAAAGTGCAAAAAAGTGTGTTTTTTTAAAGAAAAAAATGGGGTGTGTTTTTTGTTTTTACTCATCACTTTTTAAAAAAGGAAAAAATTGGGGTTACTTTTGGCGCCCAGCTGTTCCGGCGCCCAGTTGTCCCGGCGCCCAGTTGGTCCAGCGCCCAGATGGCCGCGCCCAGTTGGCGGCGCCCAGTTGTCCGGATTCGTTTCCAGGGAACCGTGAAAGGTCGTAGAATCGAGAGTTGACTGTATCCTGTTCACTGCTGAAGTGGTTCACACATGTTATAGTGCACCTTGTATATAGATTGCAACTTTCCTATTGAAAATTTGTAAAACTTCGATATAAGCCTAATTAAATGCCTATATTTAAAAAAATTAGGTATATATTCAGTGTATAAGCGTTCATTAAAAAATTAAATCATTTGCGTATAAATTCAAGACTCTCTGTTTCAAGGAACCGCCTATTACCTATTTTAAATATATAGATAACGTCCACAAATCTACTCGCGTGAGTATTGTTAACAAATTAGAAAAATACTCATGATAAAATCACTTCAAAGTGTGATACGTATTTTACCCATTCTAACTAAAGTCCAGAATATTTTTAGGTGCCTTGAAAAGTGGGTATTGTTCTATTAGAAATTTAATTCTGCTCAAAAAAATTATTATTTTTATTTATCCATACTGCAGTCATTGTTATACGTTTAAATAAATCTACCCCTAAAATAAATCAGGAACACACAGAGAATTTGATAGTAAGAAAATAGTATAACCCTAGCGTGCTCTAAAGGTCCTCGCACACCGGCATAGTATCGTATACATATGGTATCAGTATGGTATCAGTATGGTTGCGGTATGGTAGCGGTATGATAGCGGTATGGTTGCGGTATGGTAACGGTATGGTATCTTATTGCCGGGACGGTCCAGCACACCGAGATCGTAGGTACGACGTTTGCCCCAAGAGCTTGTTTCCCCCACCACACCCTACAATTCTCCTTCGCTACCTGAGAGTTTCGCAGTTAAAATAAGCGAATGTATTTTTGTTGCTCCTTTAAATATAATGAGTTATACCTTGTCTTCTTCCTCTGAATGAGAACATTGTGGAAGCGGCTATGTTGCTGGAGCCAGAGAAAAATAAGTGGATACATGATAGCAATAAGAAAAGAAATTGTTTGGAGAGATTCTATACTTTTTGAGGATTTGATCCATGACGATAAAAAGTTTTTCGTATACTCTAGCTAGAGGTTGGTGCATTTGTTGTTGAGGAACATCATGAGACAAAAGCATAGGAGGATGAAGGTTGAATGTGTTGGGAGGCGATGGCTGTTGAGGAACATTATGAACCGGTTGAGGAGACATTTAAAGTTGATAATGGGAAGTAATAGGATACAATGATTGTTGAGGGAGTTACTGAGGGACATTTTGATGAGGTAGAGGTATCATGGGTCGTTGGATGTTTGGGGTTGCAATGTTTGTTGAGGGTAGAAGTGAAAATGTTCAGGGTAAAAGCTGTACTCTCATTCTAATACTCTTCTCTCATACTGAGAGACCAAGATAACTATTTCAACGCTAGCAGATACTTGAAATTATTTGGGCAATTGTCTAAATAATTCCTCAATGGCTGAAAAAACTTACTGATTTGCGAGAGAAGTGTTTCAGAGGGTGTAGTCGCAACGTACGTATACGATATTATGCCGGTTTGCGAGGACCTTAAGGCGGCAAACTTGCAATAAACTAGATTGCTGATGATTGGGAAATCATGGTTTAAATCCCGGTCGGATGTACTGAGGATGGTTTTTCCTCAATAGTTTTCCACTCTCACTCCACAAAAATGCGGGTACACTTACTATTAATATAACCTTACTAATCCCTAAAAACCATTAGCGCGATTGGTACATAAGCGTATAATCCAAACGGGTAGTAAGCCACGGTGCTATAAAAAAATCTATCCTAACAAAGATAGCTGCATTATTAACATTATGGGCCCCACCCGTAATTTAGCTTTATTGTTCGGTTCAATGTTTACATTACGTTGGGCGTCTGGGAATCCCCGCCAGTCCTCTGTCCTGGCTCCACCTCATCTTCCCACTTTATACCTGCTGCCTTGATTAGGAACTGCACTTTGAGATATGAGTTCATTATTTATTTGTTACCAGAGCTTTTAGATTAACCCCGATACTTTGGGCAGAAACCTACCAAGTACAAAGATTATTACTATAGATATTTGATATTGTCTTATGACATTTTAATTTTTCTTATTTGTAAATTTAAACATTATGACTAAACGACACGGATATATAACAATTATTATTATTATTATTATTAGCACCGCGTCTTACTGCCCGTTCGGTTTGTACGCACTTACACTAATGTGTAATGGTAGGGTGATTGTGAGATGAAATGAAGGACCTACAGTTTAACGTGGAATCCGAACCACGGTGGAGGCCTGGAATTCCTCACATTCACACGATGTCTTGTCAGAGGTGAAGGAAGGGTTTGGTAATCAGATAAATCTTTGCCGGGACCGAGGATCGAACCCCGGCCGCCAGCATAGAAATCTGACACCTTACCCCTAGACCACCAGGTCACCGATATATAACAAAATACTTTTTATTTTAATGCATCAATGATGGGTCCCTTGAATCTGATAAAATGCATGCTGGATCCCAAATAAATTGTTTAGACTAATATTATGAAACTTCTATAAATACAGTTATATTTGATGAGTATAAACAAATGTAAAACATCATATGATCACACATTTTTACTGCGCTCTTTGCCGATACCCTTTATTTAGATTTGAAAAAATTGGCAATCCACGAAGCACATTTGAAAAATTCTGCTCTAGAATTATAGATTATAAGAACAATAAAAAAATCATTTAAAGTATTAAATAATAGAATTCATACTTAAGGCCACTAAAGTAGAATTTTCACTTAATTATTAATCCAGCCAAATAATAAAATAATATTACGAATAAATTCTATGATTGACTAATCAAATGTAGGGCAAATAAGAACTAGTTTCACTTACTATTTAATGCGGATAGTCTGGACGGGTAGTAAGACGTGATACAAAACAAGAAGTTGGGAAGGGGGGGTACTTTTACCGGAACATTCTCACCGCCATGACATAACCGAACATTATTTCTCATATTGTTGGGCCTATGTATTGTAATTAGGAATAAGGCTTTGAAAAAATATGTTATCCGTAAACTTCCCTAGGGTCAATTTTACTCTAAAAGATAAGTACAGAGTTTAACTTGTCATGTAAAACATCCCCCAAAAACCTAATCTGAACAAAATCGTTAAAGGCGATCTTTAAAAAGTTCCGACATCACAAATTCAATAATCAGTAGACTACCTTTAATTTTAGGGTTCAAATTAAACTCAGGGCTTATCCTCGAAGTATGACCATTTAACATCTAAATGTAGAGTTTGGAAAAAATCCGTTAAAGCATTTCCGCTTTAGCCCAGGCACAGACATATAGAATTGTATATACTTGTTTTTTACTTTATCACCGCTTCTTACTAGCGGTTCAGGTTATAAGCATATGTACTAATTACACTAGTGAGCTAGGGATGACAAAGGGTGAATTTAGAGAAAGTGTACACAAATTTGCGTGGAGGAAGAGTGGAAATTTTTTTTGGCGGGAAACCCTCAGTACATCCAACCGTGATTTGAACCCTGTTCTCTGTCATCAACAGTATAGTCCAACACGAAAGTGACGCGTTAGACCATGCAGCCACCGAACCAAGTTTTAATTTATTTACGGGGCTCACAAAATGTTAAAGTAATAATTATTTAAATTAGTTTAGCAAACTAGCTAGTTTCTTCAGATAAAATAAAAATTAAAGTGCACACATAAAAATTAAAAAAAAAAAACACGGACCCAAGTCAGTTTTTCCCCTGATCGCTTCCGCTCGGCCATTCTGTTAAACGCCGGCGAGCTGTGTTTGAGTACGTGAAGAAGAAGATAAATAAGATACCTCTTGAAAACAACCTCTCTACCTGTGAGAGAATTGCGCATACATATTGAATGAGCGCTCCACTGAACGGTGAAACTTGCTAACGGATAGGATAAACATGTTCCTATGTGGATAACATAGACCTGACACACTCCTTTTAAACTGAATTAGGGGAGAAGCTTTCCTCTACTTTAGCGATCTTCATCTACACTTTATTCCCCCCTCATACCGCACCTCCAAAAACCCATCCCCACCCTCTTAGCTTTCAGGTAAACTAAACAGGCTTCTTCTTTTTTTTAATAGAAATTATTTTTATGACATTTTTTCGGGCACTTAAGAGGGGCTGCATACCGAAGCGCTGAGCCTCATTTACAGAAGTCTAATAAATCCCAAGATATGTAATAAGTGATGTAGTTGCTTCGGTGGTTGAATAGTCTGGGGCGTCATTTCACACGATAGGCTAGATCAGTGGTATTCAATGTGGGGTACATTTTAGTGAGTATGTAAAATGTAGCCTATATAATATGTGTTTTAAAGTGCTCGCCTCAGGACCCAATGGTCGTGGGTTCAAACCCAGCTGAGGTTGACGGATTTTTCCTGAGAGATAAAAATCCGTGGCCCAATTTCCTTTGGAGGCGAAGTAAAGCCATCGGTCCGATGCCTCAAGCATGTAAAATGAACCCTGAAATTTGTGTTAAAATTTACCTTTTCTCGCAAAATTGGTAAGCCCTTTCGCGCTTGAGTATAGAAATTCCGTTTGAAAGGCAACGGGTAACCATCACATTTTCTGAACTCCCCTAGTACATGAGATGTCTACCAGATATTGTGGGCAGCACTAACCAGCCGAAGAGCTGAGTGCATGCCTCACTCCCGATGGATAGAAATTACACTAAACAAACATTAGTGTTGTTCACTTATGTATATAAAATTTAATACTAAATGCATTATTTTTTATTCAAATTATGAAATATGTAGTACTTGCATTATGCAGAACCAACTTTGGAAGTACAAAGTTTAACAACAACAAAAAAGTTTGAGGATATTTTCCTAAAATATTTCCCCCATCATCCTAAGCCTATGAAGGATATATTTCTTATAAATATTACTTTTTTCATCCCTACCTAATTAGTGTGAACATACTGATGACCCGGATATGTAATAAGATGTAGTGCACATAAAAAAAAGTATCCGTACAGATATTTCAATCATCAAATGGAAACAAAATATTGTATGGTCACATAGAATCGAATCCCGTTGGAAATAAACGTCAAAGTCGGATGCTACTTTTTTTTTTAAATGGCGTCGTGTAAGCGCTGTAAGGAAATCATGTCCCACGTTTTCGGTATCGTTACAGCTTCCCTTTCAAACACTCAATAGAGAAGACAAATAAAAGTCACAATATTTGAACAAGTTTGCCTTCTTCCAACTGAATCAATTTATCTCGCTGTCGACTTTTGTCTTGCGAAGCCAGACTTATGTCTCTGCCTTCGAGCGCGGATGAAAACTTTTAACAAGTCCATTCAAACCTAATTATAGTTGATGGAAATAGCGGGATGATGCAGTGTACAGTAGGATTTAGTAGGAATAAACTTTTTAGAAAAAAAAAATTGTGTCCTCAACATTGATAACATTTTATTAGATTAATTATGTAGTTGAATGTTCTGAGACGTCAATCTCACTATAGACTGGACGGCCGATGACAGGGAATCTAGAGTTTGAGTCCTGGTCGGGTGTATTGAGAGTTTTTACCCCTAAATGATTTTCTACTTTCCCTTCACGCAAATGTGGGTACACTTCCTCTAAATTCGACCTACCTCCTTCTAAATGCGCTATTCGTGTTGAGCTCGGATACTGAGGACGGGGAGATCGAGGTTCAAATCTCGGTCTGGTGAACTGGGGTGGTTTTCCACTCTCCCTCCACGCAAATGCGGGTTCACTTCCTCTAATTCAACCTTCCCAATTCTCAATCCATTAGCGTACTTAAAGCGTATAACCCGAACGGGTAGTAAGACACGGTGCTAAATAATAATAATAATCCTCCTAAACACATAAGCTTAGTGAGTAATGTACAGTACATATGCATATAGCCTAACAGGAACGGGTAGAAGTAACACGTGATACTAATATTTTAGATAATATTGATAATATATATCAAAAGTGACAACTGTATATCGCATGATCTGACGTATGAATACGTGGAAAAAGAGGCTCTAGTAAAGTTCGTTCACGGTAGGAGTTTACCTCTGAAAGGCCTTTTTCCCTACCAGAAATCTATTATATAGTAGGCTATTGGTAGGAAAAAAGACCTTTCACAGGTAAATTCCTACCGTGAATGAAGTATAACTTTCCTAGCTATAAGTGTTAAGGTCCTTCCTATGGAAATTGTATGATAAATATATATGTGTATATTTATATTAGGGATTGTTCAGTTCGCTTCTTTGATTATTGGGTTCTAGCGTGCTCTCCCTGAAAAACAGGAATCTGTTTAGGTTCTTAGAAAGTAGGTTATTTGTTCAACACGTTCTAGTTTTTAAAATAATCAAATAAATTTTAGTAAAACACGTACAGTTGGATTAATATCGTTGACAAACAAAATAGTTTCAAATTTTCTAACAAAAAATCTTTGCGCGCGTTTATTGGCCCACCAGTCGAGGAATTTGGTGAGCCATAAATGTATTCAAAAATATGAAAACCATGTATATTACAGTAGCCCCGTGGCTTCTTTGGTACTGACTGACAGCTCACAGCTCACTTCTGACAGCTTTGAAAAGTTACCAGACCAAATTATGTACCCCTACGCCGAACCATAGTCTATGATCTGCAAAAACCTGTGTTTAGCAGCTTTCACTTCTGACAGGTATATACCTAAATGTTGACTGTCATAAGTCAGCTGTGAGCTGTCAGTCAGCACTAAAGAAGCCATGGGGCTACTGTAGATAGTTTTAGGTAGTTAGTTTTTATGATTAAGTGTAATTGGGAACCGAGAAGTGGTACCTAAACTAGTAAAATCCTTAAATTTTATCGTAATTAATATATGTAATGTATGTGTGTTCGGGTGAGTGCGAATGTGTGAGATATAGAGAAAAAAACATGTGTTCACTTGAAATTTAAGATTCAGTTCACTAAGTGGAACCAGCCTCGTCACGATTTTACCACATTTACTGAACACACTAAATAAAATAGGTTTCTACTCGATTCAACGGAAACTAAACTGATTTTCCACTCTCCTTCCACTCGAATGCTGGTACACTGTCTCTAAATTCAACCTTCCTCATCTCTAATTCATTAACGTGTTTAGTGCATATGCGTATAGCCTGAAGAGGTAGTAAGACGCGTTGCTATATAAAAAAATATTTTTTAATACAAGAAGACGATTTATTTTCAAATAAGTACCCACTACCCACTCACCGTTCCTCAAATCAAGTTGATGAATATTCTCAAATTTGTATGAAACCTCATGTAATAGAGCTCATAGAAAATCTGATGGTAAAATGGGATGGGCGTTTCTTTAAACGTGGTTTATTTTTTTTGTTTCCGTTCTTTGTTGTGTGAGCATTGTTTGCTGTAATGTTACAACATCATCCTTTATCTTCTTTACGTGCAGGACTTTTTTTTTTATTCTGTAAATAGAACCAACCACGCTAGCATTTTCTAGGAGAGTTTTAGTCAGATCCAAAAAAAAAAATTGCACAACTTAATATGTGTAGTCACGAAAGTTGGGGATAAATAATAAACACGATTAGTGGGGTGGTCTGACAAACCAAACTAAACGTGAATTTAAAACATGTGTGATTTTTTTTTATCACTGAACTTTACCATTCAGCTGTGTGATATAATACGGTATTTTTTGACTGCTAATTTATATTTAATTGATAATGTTTTACAATTACGTGCTAGGTGTAGCCTAATAAGTTTTAAACTTGTCTGAATGTTCGAACAAATATTGGTAGTCAAGATGTTATAAATACGTCCTGAGAATTTAAGTAAATTTTGAATAGTTCTGATTATTATTATTATTATTATTATTATTATTACTGTAGGTATATTCAGTAAATGTACGGAAAACCTTCTGGTATTAAATTAAGTAAACAATAATTAGTAATAATACACGCTTCGGGGGCCGCATGGTCTAATGCTCTACTCATACAGTAGACTAGACTGCCAATGACAAGGAAATCAAGGTTTGAACCTCGTTCGGGTGTACTGAGTGTCGTTTTCCGAAATTGTTTTCCACTCACCCTTCGCACGAATGCAGGTAAATTTCCTCTATATATAACCTTACTCATCCCTTAAGCCATTAGCGTAATTTGTATATAGGCGTGTTACCTAAAGGGATAATAAGAGGCGGTGCTAGAAATAAAAATAAATTGCAATGTTGATTAATTTAGTAGGTGAAGGGATGTTTGAATATTTTAAAAGGGGTAAGGTTTAGAGGAAACCCAACATGTAGTAGTAATTTTAAAAAATAAATGTATCGCGTCCAACTTGTCTTTAGTAGCGAGTAGCAAATTAAATATTCTAACATATTAGTAAGTGTCTCTATGCAATATCTTATAAAGACTCTGACATGAATTAAAATGGTAATTATAATTTATAATAAATTTATTTTTATACCTATTTAGTTATAGTTGACCTAAATTCCTTGTATAAAAAGTTAAGCCTTCATGGGGTTTTTTATTGTTTAGTTTAAAAGTATCTCTGCTTGTTTCTGTGCGACAGCAGCTATTTGTTTGAATTTGCTAAGTTGCTTCAAACATCCTCTTCCTAAATTACCTTAACTTTAAGATAGACACATCACCCAGTCTCCTGATCGGTAATTTATTTAATGTGAAAGGGAGAACCTCAATTTGGCTAATGATAAATTTTTCAGCCATGGTGGGAATCGAACTCGGGACCTTTAGTTCAGAAGGCTTACACACCACCGACTGATTCTAGCTGTTGGTTTTTAATTGTTTTTAATACCGCATGCACACAAATGTTGGTTTGTGATATGTTTGGTGAATACTAAAATCACCTTCTCTGATAAAATGCAATATTAATTGTCAATATTATAATTTGTAAATGATTATAGCCCGCTTTGTTGGCCACGTGGCTCAACGCGCGACTCGCGTGTTATTCAAGACTGCAGAAGACGGGGAGATCGGGGTTCAATCCCATTTGGGTCACTGAGACGCTTTATTTTTTAATGGTTTTCCTAAATGGTTTTCCACGTTACTTACATGCAAATGCGAGTGCACTTCCTTTAAATTAAACCCTCCTAATCCCTATTCCATTAGTGCAATTATTACATAGGCGTATAATCCGAACGGGTAGTAAGAAGAGATGATAAAAAAATGTATTAGAAGGGCCTAATACTATTGTATTCGTTTCTCAATCTTTACTCCAAATCTTAAACGGTAATCCAAATTCGAATCTTTAAAAATGTACAGTTTTAGTTAAAGTGGAAATATTTAAAGTTAATTTTTAAAAAGTTGTTTAATGCTTGGTGATACCACTAAAAATTCTTTTTTTACAACCAATAGAATATATTTTTAGTAAATTAATTATATTAATACAATTTTGTTCTTTTTTATGATTTTTTTTACTATAACTACAAAAGTCTAGCACCTTTTTCCAATGGTTTAAAATTATTGTATCAAGTCAAAATGTTAATAACTGTATTCAAAATATTTATTTTTAATTTTTTACGAATCTCAAATCTCTCGACTATCATATAATTTGAGGTATTCAGGGATTCCAACGTCCCATCTCTAAAAATGATACTTTACATATTTCTGGAAAATGTAGTCAAAAATTGGCAATTTAAAAAAATACCTGTAAACTTCTTTAGGATTGTAAAAGATAAATGTTGTTTTTGTGTTGGAACACCAAACAAATCTTTCATACAGTTTTTTATGTTTATTATTTGATCTTGAAAGATGACACACTCAATGAATACTAGTGAATGGCACAGTGTTATGAACACTAGTACTTTACCAGAATAACACAAGTTCTGACAGGTGTATATTGCTTTTCTTCCGTGGATGTAAATCTGACAAAAGCATGTGCATGAATTCCGCGCGAATGACTTGACACACACACACACTTTACCTCATGGAAGATTTCAGGAGAATGAAATGGATGGAGACAGATCCTATCTATCAAAGGATTTCATCTCTATGTGCTACGTAAAGCTATAAAGGAATTTTCATGAAATCCAAGATGCGATGGAGAGGGAATTTGATAACTGGATGGGGGTGAAACATTTCTCAAAGGCACGGCAAAACAAAGTCATATACTGTGTTAACAAAAAAATAAAATCCAACATTTTACTTGACGCAGTAAAGATTTAAAAAAAACTGTAATCATTTTGTTCTATTCCTCTCAGGGGAAGGTCAATATTTTCTTTCCTCTATGAAAATAATTTACAAGATACTCCAAAACTTGGCCATAAATAAAATGCTTGTTAAATACAAATAAGGAAATATAATTCAAACAAATGTGTATTTTCATATGGAATTAAGATTGGGTGGTTGTGTGGATCCAGAAAAACTCCATCCTGACTGGAATTTGAACCCCGGCTCTTCACACTGACTGATCAAACAAATGAAATATCCAAGTTATTATCCTGGTCAGTGCATCAAATTGAGATAGTCAAAGTGGGATGAAAAAGAACGCAAGTTAAGGCCAATATTTTTTGAAGGTTTCATAGCAAAAAAAATAGCATCTTTGTCAAAAATAAATCAAATATTTCTCTGCGTTTAGTTTAAGTTTTTACATTAAGTAATCTGATATGAAATATTTGGGGAGTCTGTTGAATTGTAATGTAAACTTTACGGAGGAAGTTGAAATAAAGATAGCTATGGAAAATGGAGCGTATGGAAGGGTAAAGGGATTGCTGACAGTGGGACGAATCCCGATTGAGTTAAGAAAGAGGTTTGCAAAGTGTTTCGTGTGGAGTGTGATCACGTATGTATCTAAGATATGGACAGTCATAAAATGGGGGGAATGTCATTTGGAGGGTTTTAAAATGTGGTTGTGGAGAAGAGCGAAGAAGGTGAAATGGATGTACAGAGTGAGGAATGAGGAGGTGGGTAAGAGAGAAGAAGAGAGGATCATCATGGGGATGGCAAAGAAGAGAAACCGTTTTTGATTGGGCCACACAAAGTAGGAATTGTTTAATTAAGAGGATAGTGGAGGAGAAGATAGAGGGAAAAAGAGAAGAAGAAGGCTTGGAATGTTAACAGATATCAAGAACGTAAGAAGCTACCAAAGGATGAAATAAGACTCTCAGGAACGAGGAAAATTGAAGCCCTCCAGTTGATACCTGTCTCAAGACAGATTCACAGAAGAAGTAATGTGGACAGTTATATTATATTGGTATGGGCACAGTGGCATTTGAACAGAAACCTAAATATTTTCAAATTCCGTGATGCCCACGACCAAAATAAAATAACTGTTCGGATTATATTATGTTGAAAATTAAAATAAAAAATACCTACTGAGGCAATATAATTTATTTTTTTTACTTATTTTAACCACCAAGGTGTTTTTTTTCCATAAGAGTTCAACAAATATTGACCTTAACAATTCATCCCGGTTTAATAAGTTCCTGGATAGCGCTGGGGGTTTTTTTAGCACTGCATTATACGTTAATAGCTCAGTTGATAAAACGGGTGACACCTTAAACCGGATGACCAGGGCTATAACCTGTCAGAATGTATTTTTCTTGTAGATTTTATACATCCTAATTTCTTTGTTAAAATAAATTAGAAAGCTTCTAAATTATTATATTTAAAACACGTGAGCTAATTAATAAAGCTTCGACACTTTTGTCAATGACTTCCAAAATACTAACAAAATCTAAAGGCAGAGAGTACAACGCAGTTATTATCATGTATATTATTATTATATTATTATTATATATTTTTCCCAGGAGACACCGGACTACACTAATTGTTTTTTGTTGTTTTTTCCGTGGAGAGATTTTCCACGTCCCGATGAGATGATGGCGAAAGAGAGTGTGAGGGTGTAAAAACCATAGAACCTCTAGACCTGACTTAAACCTAATTAACCAGACACTGGCGACCTTTAATATAACCCCCCTTTCGGGAAAAATACCCATAACATCTAGGAATCGAACCCGGGACCCCTAGACCGGTAGCCAGGTGCGCTGACCTAGGGGCCAGTTAGTTATTATTATTATTATTATTATTATTATTATTATTATTGTTGTTGAAATATAATCGTGAGTTTAAAATCCTTATGTTCAAGAAGGTAGATAAATAAAACTTACAGAATACCTGTTGTATGATATTATTTCTACTCCTTTGTCAAGTCATTACGCAGAAAGAACATGACCAGACTTTAGTTTTTCTTGTTTATTCTTCGAAGATGACAAACAAAATGTGATTGGGTTTGTTTGACTGAATGCAGCCAGAAAGTAGTATCGTTCGTTCCTCCTAAGGAAGAAGGAAGGAAGGAGAGAGAGAGAGAGGATATGATTGGGTTTGCCAAGCCATGTAATGGGAGTACCAGGCAACAAGAAGATGGTAGAAGATAGAAAAAGAATGTGTCAGGTTCCATTCCACAGTCGAGTCACCCGTCAGAGGACGAATCTAAGCTGATTGATGGTACAACATGTTTCTAATAAATTTACTTCAATTTACTGATTTGCTAAACCGCGTGTTCTTCAGCAGTCATCTTTGACAAATTGTGCAAATTTTTATAGCTTTAATATGACTATGAGCTAAGGTGAAATGAGGTGGACTGGATGGAATTTTTTCACCATATGAATGGCTAGTGTAGTTTTGGCAATTAACTTTCGAGCCATATCGTAGCGTATATTTATCGAATATATTTATTTTTTCTATATTTTAAAGGACTTTATTATTATTTTAAGTATTTAAAGTGCACTTTATGAACCGACTGATCTTTTATCAGCACACGAGAAATTCTTTGAGTGAGAGCAAAAGGGCCTACCAATTTTGCCAGAAGAAAATATTTTCACACACTCAAGGGTTCTTTCACACGCCACAATCTACATGGGGACCAACGGTTTTACTTCCCCTCCAAAGGAAGTTGTGCTACAGATTTTTGTTATCACTCAAGAAGAATCTTTCAACCCCGATTGGGTTTGAGCCCACGATCAACGGGTCCTGAGGTGAGCACTTTACGCAAAGACTATCAAGGTCAACAGTTTAAAAGTTATTTCTATGGTGATCTGACTATACGTGTGCGAGTATTTCATACCCGCAAAGAAGAGATAGTAAATATTTTCGCTAAGGCTGAATAATGTTTGCCCTAATTTTTATAACAAAACCAGGAGACAAACAGAGGTAAAACCAACGGTTGTTCCTCAGAGAGGGAGAAAGACCGTCATGAGTTTATTTTTCTTCCTCTGATTACGTTCACAAAGATGTTATATGCAGATGTTAAGTTTCCCTTGGTAAGAAATTGTCTTCGTCCATCTTTATAATTTCTCATGAAAATAAAATTACCCTAATGTAAAGGAGTTGTTTTCGAGGAGTTGGTACTTTGGTATAATGGTGGCGGGGAAGGTATTTTAGAGACATATTTACTACTCTATCCGCTTTACTCTCTACTTTTATTTTTCTAAATAATTGTTTTCTATTTGTTCTTTTTTAGTTTTGACACTAAAAAATTATCTTACTGCAAAAATATCGGTTCATATAATCAGTTTTCAAACACATGAGCTATAATTCAAATTATAATTTTAAAAATTATAGATATTATTGCATCAATGGTGACACAATTCAAAGCATCACTCTAACCATAGACTGGATTTCCAATAATTATAAGGTCAAGGTTCAGTTCCCGGTGAGATGCACAAGGGTGGTTATCAGGTTTCCTCACCTCTCTCCATGCAAATTCGGATGAACTTCCTCTAAGCTATCCTTTTGTTTCTTTTCCTTAAATAAAGCCATTGATTGAGTTTTTTTAATCTCTTAGCCCACTTTGGTGACCACGGGGTACAAGGCATCGCTCTCGCAATAGATAAAACTGCTGATGAATGGGAGGTCTGGGTTAGAATCCTGGTCAGGTGTACTGAGGTTTTTTACATGAATGGTTTTCTACTCTTCCTCCACGCAAATACAAGTACATTTATTCTAAATGCAATCTTCTCATCCTTAACACCTAGAATAGTTAGTACATTGGCGTATAACTCGAACATATAGTAAGACACGGAGCAAAATAAACACTTTAAATTATTATTAGTATTGTTATTTTTAAAATAGCTGAATTAGCTCGAATGCTAGGAACATAAAAACATCGCGAGACATGGTTTCACGAAATTGTATTTAGCACATTAAAATTAATACCAAAATGTTGTTTTAACATTAATTGTAACATGTTTTAATCATTAATGTATTATACAGGTTTGCCTGGACGCAGATAGGAGGATAGCATTAGAATGGACCTGAAAGTGATAGGGTGTAATGAGGTGGACTGGATATAACTAGCTTAGGCTCGAGTTAGAGTGTAATGAGGTGGACTGGATAGAACTATCCCAAGATAAGTACAGGGTGTAATGAGATGGACTGGATAGAACTATCCCAAGATAAGGACAGGGTGTAATGAAATGTACTGGATAGAACTATCCCAAGATAAGGACAGGGTGTAATGAAATGGACTGGATAGAACTATCCCAAGATAAGGAACGGGTGTAATGAGATGGACTGGATAGAACTATCCCAAGATAAGGACTGGGTGTAATGAGATAGACTGGATAGAACTAGCTTAAGCTAGAGCTAGGGTGTAATGAGATGGACTGGATAGAACTATCCCAAGCTAGAGATAGGGTGTAATGAGGTGGACAGGCTAGAAATAGCTCAAGATAGAAATAGGTGCCATACTTTTGTTAAGCGCAGCAATGAGCTTTTGAATTCCTAATGCAATAGAGTAAGTACGTTATGAATAGCCGGAAAAAAACTAAATTGAATATTTTCGCAAAGTTGACTGCATGGTCTTTTATATTAGAATAATATTAAATTATGTCTGTTTTAATAGAATCAACCATTGCCAAACTATACACATTTCTACTTGGTAGCAGAAGACATTGTTTGTTCTTTTCCTGAAATTGCCAAAAAATTATTATTTTTCTTAATATTTATATAGCCAATCAAATTTTCCAGTGCAGGAAATGTGGGCTATTTCCCATCACCAAAGACAATTTTTAAAGAGGTGGAATATGGGTTTTATCTGACTAATGTGACCGAAGGCCAGTATTTAAAATTTTATAAAATTTTGAAATTCAGCCGTAATTGTTCAATCTATATCATTATACCCCTTAATTTGAGTTGCCATACCACCTAACGATATTAAATCATTTTACTTGCCTAAAACTACGGTTTTTATCAGTCAGTGTTAAAAGTCCCCAATTATTACTAAAAATAAATACGCTTATATCTTTTTTTAATGTTCGTGATTTAAATAGAAGAACTAACTCAATTAAACAATTTCTTCTCTTTCAAAAAAAATTTGTCTTGGGTGACATTTCCGTAACTCTTTGTTCCCCTTCTCACCACCCCTTTTATCGCAAGTAAATCTATTTCTAGTAATGAAAGGAGTAATGTTCTCTAAAGTCAAATTAAAATTGTTCTTGCATAATTGATCCATCTCTGTTTTCTCCGACGATTTAAGGAATCTCTTAAAAACTTGAGCGTTTTTAAAGTGGAGAATAAAGAAGAAACTATTAACTCTAACTCTTTTCTTTTTTTTCCTAAACTTTGTAAAAGTTAAATTTAATGAACGTAGACTGTATGTTCCACCTGCTTCAGAAGTGGATCAGTAGACCAAGCTTTAGAGTCCCAATTTTTTCCGGGCTCAATGAACCGTCCAGGGATATAATACACGTGCACTAAATCCTTATAGTAGGAGTGACATAGCAAAAACATTTTAGAAAATTAATTTAGATTTAAACTTTAATTAATTTTTTAATTAATTTGAGACACTCGCTTCGGTGGCCGCATGGTCTAGTGCAGTGCAGTGGTTACCAATTCTTGTTACCAAGGGCGCAACTAAATTTCTGAAATTTTTCTCATAAAAGTAGGCTAACATAAATAATTTATTAGGGCACTATGTTACGTCATGCTAGCTTATAAAGAAAATGTTATTTAATGAAACATTCAGAAAGTATGTCAATACATGATTTTTAATGTAATGTTTGGAACAGAATTTCACTGATTATCTTTTTAAATTCCGGATCATAATTTAACAATGTAGTTCTAAGCCGTTTTGTAGATTAGTATCTAAAAGGTGATATCTATATTTCATTTTCTCAATTTTCACTATAAAAATGCTGATTCGCACATAAAATTAATATATAGCACCGCGTCTTACTACCCGTTCGGGTTATACGCTTTAAGTACTAGTTACTCTAAGGGATTAGGAACTGGGAAGGTTGAATTAGAGGAAGTGAGCCCGCATTTGCGTGGAGGGAGAGTGGAAAACCATTTAGGAAAAACCTCCCCCAGTTCTACCGACCGAGATTCTAACATCGATCTCCCCGTCCTCAGCAGTCGAGCTCAACACGACTAGCGCGCATAAAAGATTATTCAAAATATGATTTAATCCTAATCGCTAAGATAGTCAGCAAAGGACATTTTGTGTTGTCTGCTAGTTTCCAGAAATGTTTATCTTATTGAAAGCCATGAAGGATAATTTGTTCTGTACTTCTGAAATATCTGAGTTCAATTCAACATCTATTTCGTACATTTTGTTAATATATTTTGGAATGAGACTGATATCCATGATTTTAAATGGATTTTCAAAAAAAAAAAAGCTGATTAGCTCAATTTTACGAAATTGTCCAAATCTTTTATTGAATCCATCAGCCATCTTTTGTAGCCTATGTGCCCACCATATAAGTTGCTATCAAAACAACCGTTTCTTGCAATTCTTGGAAAATTTGTAAATACATTTTGTCTATTTTTTTATTTTCAAAAGAAACTAAATGCATGTATGAATATCTACTTGAAGAGCTTTGAAATGTGGTGCTGGAGAAGACTTGAGAATATCGGGTGGACATATATAGTGATAAATGAAGAAGTCCTAAGACGAGTGGGTGGGAAGAGAACCATTTTGGATGTTATTCTTCAGTACAAAGCAAACTGGATCGGACACATCCTTAGGAGGAACTGTCTTCTGCACGACGTCATAGAAGGAAAGGTTAAGGGAAAAAGGAGCTTAGGAAGATGGTGGATTCAAATATTAAATGACTAATAAGAAAGAAGAAAATTCTGGGAGCTGAAGGAGCATGCAGAGGACAGGGTGCATTGGCGGTATAAGCTCACTTACAAAAAGAATGGACCTGTCACGATACAAAACACATAATAATCATGGCGGGCGCATGTAAAAGGGCCGACGGACGCAGGGTTGCCCTCCCTAGGCCTAAGGCTTCACACTAGTAATAAACTAGACTGCCAATGATGGGGAGATTGAGGTTTGATCTAAGTTGGGTGCTTTTTTTCATAAATGGTTTCTCACACTCTCTCTCTCTCTCTCTCTCCCCGCAAATTCAGGTATATTTTATCTGAATTCAACCTCCTTTATAACCCTTAACCCACCAGCGTAATTATTACATAGGTGCATAGCTCGAATAATTATTAAAACGCGGTACTTAAAAAAAACAATTTGTAACGTGTGTTGATATTCATTTTAGAAGATGTAAAAAAGCATACTAATCCCCATTGGCAAAAATCACATTTCATCTAACATTTGTATAATCATACAGCTGCAACAATACGAGGCTTAGCTTATGAAAATATTTACAATACTTTGTTGACGCTCTTGATAAATGAAGAGGCGGAACATATTTTGAAATGCTAGACAAAAGTATATTTTTGAATAATATTTTATAATGCGTTTGACAGACAAATTGGGTCTATCAGTGCCTTGAATTTACTTAATAGTGAGCTTTGAATAAATAGTGTCGCTATTTATTTCACACATTGGGAAGACTAAATTTTGATCCTACTGATATTTGGACCAGGAATTTTCAGTGGCTTTTTAATTACGTTAAAATATATAATCTCTTTATCACAAGCGAGACCAAGTATTTCTTCACTTGTCATAATCGGAGATTATACTCCTGAACGGGTCAGTTTAACGGGACGTTTGACATTATAACGTACAGTTCAATCGGATGGTGAACAGGCCTTGTGTTATAATGGTCAGAGCACCTGGATACTGGCCCAGAGGTCTTGAGTTTGATACCCGGCCAGTACCGGAGGATTTTTCTTGAAAATGGAATAATTCCCATGGTTACCAGGGTTATATTAATTTAGGTTTAAGTTAGTTTAAGATCTTCATTGTCTTCACCTACTAATACTCACAATTATCAACCCCTCGTCTTATGGTGGCATGGAAAGAACCTCCACGGAAAGGATGCACGATTAGTACATTCGGGCGTCTCCTGAGCAATGGTCCATTAGTACTTGCTAATCTTTCCGCAAATAAAGCTACAAATTTATGTCTCTCAGTCACGACTTATTATTATCGGTTGGTTTCTGCGTGGTAAATTTGTCTTCTATTAAGTTATAATATTTTACAAGAAAACTTCATCAGTAGCATATTATGACGTCATAGAAGGAATATTGCTGAGCAAAGAATTCTTGATAATGGCATGCACTCTACAATGTAAGGTTCACTAGGGGTGATTTTTTTAAATATAATACATGATATTTTTCACCTTCACTTTAGAGGATTTTTTTTACATTGGGTAGTAGGACACGGTGCTAATAATAATAATAATTATTATTATAAAATGTTACTATACATATATATTATTAGAGTTAGTTTATAGGTATTATAATATATGTCACAAGACTTGACTCATGAAATTAAAGATATATCTTTTAACCTCTAGCTATCACATAGCTATCATATATGAAATTTGGACTTGAGCTTTTAGAGTAAATGGAGTGTACATGATCTTAAATATTTTTTTTAATATATGTAGGATGTCCATATATACCACTCAAATAAATACATACATACAATATTGATAAATTAAAGTTTTTCTCGATAAAAATGTGTGTTTGAACCAATCAATAACTGATAGACTTGACGTTACTAATTGAACATGTGTTTGCAACGTAGAATAACAACCTCAAAAAGATGCCCATTTAAGTAATCAAAACATCCTCTTCATGCTTTGAGTTGAAGCTTCGTTAAAGTTCAAGATATATTCTTTTGTACAAAACAAGGCTTTTGACGTATTTCTATACGAAAATCTTCCCAAGACTAGAAGTTGTAATTTATGCTGCGCTGTTATTCTGTTGTGTCTCTAAACATGGTTCTTCCCCAGATCCTTTGTAATGAGAGACTTAAACTTATTTTACGTTTTTTAAGACTAGTTTGTGTATTTTAATTGGATCTTCGTCTTCATTCATAATTCAATTTGTTGTCTCTGTAAAATCTATAATAAAAATATTGTGTTAAAATAAATATCTTCTTAATCCATAGCTATTCCATTTTAATATTAAAATTGTGTTAATACATCATATAATTAAAATTACTACCAGGCATTATAAACGTACTGCATCTGCAGTAATTTAAACTCCGCGTTCTTAAAATGAATGTGAAAAGTTAATGAAAGAAAAATTATGGTTTAAATGGGTTCCATAAATATATCATCATTTGTAAATGATATACAAATTTGACGACATTCTAATTACATGTAATAAAATTTAATTTACATTTTAATTTCTTTATTGGCAATGAACTTTAGAGTTTTCCACAGCAATGTCATAAGGTAAGAATTAACATTTATTTATTTAAACATTACAACCGAGTATAATGTTTATTGACTAATATTTGTTCGTTTAGCTGTAATGAGATATGAACAGAAAGTAATCGATAAAATTAACATTACGGCAACGATTAATTAAATTTTAAAGAACTAACTTTCCTATTATAACCAGAGTTTAAGACTTTAAATAACTCAAGTTGATTTGTAAATAGATAAATAACCTTATTGTGTGAAATGCTATCACCTTTGGCTGTAACTTTGGTGAGTTCCGAGTCCCTATCTATCTAGTAATATATTTTCGATCCCATTGGGATTCAAACCAAAGTCTCTTAGATGTGGCTCAGAACCCTTAAATATCTAAATTTCAAAGATCATGTCCAATACTGAGGATACTTTGGATAGTTATGATTATTCCTTTTATAAATATAGGTGATAATTTCAGCACATGACTTACAAACTTGATTAGCCTACACCAGTGCGTCTAACCTTACACACCCAACCCTAGTAGATAGATATAATTAATATTATCGTCAACCGCGTTCGGAATCAAACCAGGCTCCCCCGAATATATAGTTGATTACTTTAATCACTTATGAATGGGGATGAGCCGTACCCCTTATTAATATTAGATATAACAAAGGGATTTTTAACTAACACCGCTTACTACCCGTCCGGGTTATACGCTTAAGTACTAACTACGCCAATGGGTTAGGAATTGGTAAGGTTTAATTTAGAGGAAGTGAAACCGCACTTGCGTGGAGGAAGAGTGGAAAACAATTTAGGAAAAGCCACCCCCAGCTATACCGACATAGATTCGAACCTCAATGTCTCAGTCCTCAGTAGTCTAGCGCAACACGAAGCCAGTGCGTTAGGTAACTACGTCACCAAGGTGGGCTACAAAGGGCTATTTGTAGACAAGAGTCGTATCCATTTTTTTTTTCGGAAATTTGAACAGTAGAAAACATTATAAACATAAGAAGATACAGTTCATACATTTTAAAGATTTTTCCTTAATTTCATATTTAGTAAATTAAAATGATGATTTAACTACAAGGCTAAAGTAAAAATATATATTATGATAAATATTTCAAGTAATTTTTGTTCTTTTGTTTAACAAAAAGCATGTTTTTTTTATTAATTATATAGATTCGGACTTGCCCAAAGATTTATTTCAATGACCGCTATATTTTGCAAAGTAGCATGATAAATTTTCTTTCAGATGAAGGCTTACATTTTAAGGTTTGGCGAGGTATAAGTTATCTATAGAAGCTTTAAACTAAAAATTTAATTTTGAAGTTAAAAAGCTTTAAATCACTTGGAGGACGAGAAGACCCAATATATGTTAATATATTTGTAATTATTTATTTTGATATTTATTGTGTTGGGGTGACAATAAGAATTAAATGGCTATATTTTTATTTAGCATTATTAATTATTATTCAATTGGTCCATTATTATTGATAATAAGATTAAATTAGTTAAGGAATAGTAGCGTAATATCTGGTAGTTAGCTTTACATATAATAATTTTTGACTATACTACAGTAATGATTATGAAAGTTACGAAATAAAATTTGGCAAGCATAATTTATAAACAAATTTTCTATCGAATTTCGAATCTAAAAGTGTATCTAATTGGTGAATCTCAAATTTCTCAAGGATTTGGAGGATTCAAATATTCTAAGGGCCCATTTTAAATTTTTTAAATAAAGAATAATATTCTAACAGAAACAATATTTATCAAAAACCATATAAATATAATTAATTTTAAAACCAGTTTATCAATAATTTGTAGATAGAGATTTGTGGGAATTATGTGTATTAATTTTAAATAACATTAAAATAAAGGTCATCCAAATTTACTAGTTCACTCT
>CABEEJ010000485.1:0-10246 GCA_901482245.1 Timema douglasi | reverse complement strand
GCTCCGCGTCTTACTACCCGTTCGGGTTATACGCACTTACGCTAATGTGTAATGGTAGGGTGATTGTGAGATGAAATGGAGGACCTACAGTTTAACGTGGAATCCGAACCACGGTGGAGGCCATATGACTTGTAGCTGTCACTTTTGATGTCATTATATTATCAATACTTACAAAATAGCTCCTAATAAAATAGTGTACACCCACCTCGGTGGCCACATGGTCTAGCGCGACTCTCGCAATAGACTGGATTGCCGATGACGGGGGATATTGAGTTTCGAGTATCGATCGGGTTTACTGAGGGTGGTTTTTCAAAAATGGTTTTAAACTCTACCTCCACCTTCACCTAAATATACTCTTCTTAATCCCTAAAACCATTAGCGTGATCAGTACATAAAAAAATAACCCGAACTGGTAGTAATACGTGTTGCTAAATAAATAATTACATATGTTCTCGAAGCAAATTAACTCGAAACGTATAAATAGCATGGATCAAACTTTACGTGCTCTATTAACTCAACCAGTTCGAAACTAATAAGTTATTTTTCGGCTCATTCCTAAGGTTTAGAGAAGAGGAAGCTGTAACATCACCGGGGTGAAAGCTTACAAATTAACCCTTCAAGCAAAGTGAATTCAAGTTAGTTCAGGGATTCGACGGATTCATTTAGCCCTTTACCGTGACTCGACCCTTTGAAGCGGTGTCGGGTGTTAAGGAAGGGGTGAAAGGAAGTTTTAAGACCAAGGACTTGTGTCTATTTTGTATGTCGGTACCCCTCTAGAGATGTGTCTGACGAAATAATGCCGGCAGATGGAAGGTAATAGGATCAAATGGCTCCTCACCGGCCTCGTTGTAGGGAAATGACCAACATAGGACAACCCTCACGTTGTTGGGGCTAATTGGATAAGGTTTTCAGAGTGCAAGCTTGGAAATGAATGAGGTGGAACACGCGTGGATTAGTCAAATGGCTCAAATGATTACTTAAGCCTTACCATTGAATCCTGTCTGGGTGTTTACTTTTATATTCGCACCGTTATCCGCATTTAATTACACTAATAGGGAGAGAGAATGGAAAACTATTTAAACAAAATCATCCTCAGTCCATCCGCCCTGGATTCAAACCTGAAACATCTACATCACTGGTCAAACATATTAGACCAGAGTTACGTGTTCACCAATTCTGGTACCGTTTATTAATATTGTATTTTACTTTAAACTACTATTATTTTAGCACCTCGTATTACCACCGGTTAGGCCTATAATTTTATGTACTAATTAAGCTAATTTTATTAGGAATTAGTGAGGTTGTATTTACAGAAAATGTACCCGCACTTGCACGTAGGGAGCGTAGAGAACAATTTTGTAAAATACACCCTAACTAGTTTCTAACATTTGATCTCCCCGTCATCGGCAGTTTGGTCTACTGTGAGAGAAGCACGTTAGACCACGCGGCCACAGAATCGGGTTGAACTACTATTGAGATATTTTTAGTGGATACGTGTTACCATAAGGGTAATTCATTAGTTCAATCAGCCGGCCTCTTGGTCTAATGGTCAGAAATACTGGCTACTAATCGAGAGTTCCAAAGCTCCGTTCCTGGCGGTACCATATGTATTTTTACCGAAGGGGAATTGTTCCTATGGTTGACATGGTCTAATTAATTATGAATAATTGGTGCTTTAAAATTCTAATAGAACCACATATTTACCATCATAACCATCACATAATATCAATGGGTCGAAGTAATCGCAACTACATTATGTCTCAACCTCTGAAGACGGTTACAAATCCGTCATTGCCAGTAGAAGACCAGGAATGTCTGGCTGACAAAACCTGCAGTAATATGATCAAAAATATAAATGTAAAGGATTTAATTTGGATAACGACTGTTTATTTAATCCGGCCAAGATTTGGTCTTGGCGAAATATCTCCATTGGTATCGCTGTATGGGGAGGATGTAGGGGCTGATATAGAATGTCAGTGTGTTTACAATTTTAATAGCAAAACTTTTTTTTTTGTCAAACTAAATCAAATATTGCCCCAGTAGCAACATTTTTATTAATTTTCTTCACATGATGATATCAACAGTTGTTGAATATCTGTCATGAGCATAGAGGTATTAGACGAGAAACGTTTTAAATGAAGAGAAAATGTTGTCATTAAATTCAAGGACATCCTTGATAGGTAGTCAACAAATGATAATATCACCATGTGAAGAAAATTAAACTAAACGTTACTAGTTGATTTATTTTGGACAAAGAAGTGTTTGGCTATAAAAGATGTAGAAACACTGGTCTTTTCTCGAATCCTCTTCCATCTCACTTTAAACGCTTAATCTATCTATCAACGTTCAAACCGTTGTCTGACAGACACTAGTTTTGTCTGATTTTATCGAATATCTGAGCTTGTGTGGGATCTTCACACCGAAGTTTGATGATGCTTGTCAAACCAAACACGTCAGATCGAGTTAAAAAAACTAATAACGGATGTCAGATTATTATTTTTTATTTAATCTGAGCGTTTGTGGCGTTCGTCGACGACGCGATGATTTGACAAATTTGAGGGTGCTCCCCACGTATTTCTAGTCCCATGCTGCATTCGGATAATTCACCCTGAGGTAGTTCTGAGGTAGTCATCAAGACATGATGTGGTGACTATAACATAGATTAAATTGGTTTAATTTGTTAATATATAATGTTAAACACTAAATTAGCTAATCTTAAAAGGNCGTTTGCTGAGAAGTATTATAATATGTCGAGCGTGTTAGAATATAAATATTTGTTCCTATAAATGTGATAAATGCTTTTTTTTTTTTAATTTTTAGCGTATACCACCAGGGTTTGTCGGCTAAATATTTCTGGGTGTCTACTGGGAGTGTCTGATATGTAACCGTCTTTTGAGTTTGTAGCATCACGTAGGTATGGTTACTTAGGCCCGCTGAGAGGGCGTAATGACGCTAAAGATTATTATATGGTACCAGTAGAAGTCTTAAACCTAACTTCAGCCATGGTGATTATAGGGTATATCTATAGTACCACCGGGAATCTAACCTGGGGCCTCAAGATTATTAGTCATAAATTCTGACCATTACACCAAGAGGCCAGCCGATGATGAATTTAATCGACTCTATTGTGATTGTGATATTCAGGGAGGTTTTACCGGTGTTTCAGAATGTGCAGATGACGGACGATGCGGCCATGTCCAATAACAGCAGCATCGGCACCGAGTACGGGGTGGATTCTGAGGAACTGGACACTTTCACAACACTCAGCCTGCTCTTAATAGGTAACATTACTTCTGAGTTGGGTTGTATGGGTGATTTGAACTCGCCTTAAGAGATCATCTATCCGACACCTTAGCTCAGTAGGTAGCGTGTCTCTCTACTGAGCTAGGAGTCTCGGGTTTGATTTCCGGCCATGGCCGAAATATTTATCACTAGTGAAATGTGGGGGTTTACACTTCCACAGTGGAATTAACGGTCAGGGGACTGGATGTTGTGCCTGTCCCAGTCTTAAGTTAGAATATAAGACATATGAAGCTACAACAGGCGTGTTCGCCTCGAGAACAAATGTTCATGGGGATAAACCCCGGCCGGGGTTGGCGATTTTTTTCTTTAGTGATAAAAGTACGTAGCACAACTTCCTTCTGAGAAGAATTAAAGCCATTGGTCTCATATCAACTGTGGATTGTAAAAGAACCTTGGAAGGTATGTGAAAATACCTTTCCCTGCAAAATTGGTAGAACCTTTCGCTCTCGCTAGTAAAGAATTCTCCCGTGCTTGTATGATCAATTGGTTCAGAAAATGTACGTTAAATATCTCAATTAATTAAATAAATAAATAAATAGAAAGATACATGACTACGCTCGAACAAGAAAACGGATCGAAGTAGGTGTTTCTACACTCTTCATGACAACAGTGAAGTTGGAATTATCTTAGTAGTTCTTTCATTTTTAAATATATGTTTTTAAATGTTAATGTATTTTTTTAATATGGTTAAACGTTTTCCTTGGTCTAAGTTTGACTGTTTTCTAAAATATACTGCAGAAAACCGTACCAGGGCGTGAAACTTGGTTGGAGTTGTATTAACTATAACGTTAGATGTTATAAAGCGTATGCAAGCGTAAAAGTATCTTTGGATTAATTTTTAATAAATCTTTAAACATTCAGTATTTTTTTTTAGGGCAGATAAAATCAGAAATACAATGTCTTGATAAACAAACATGTCTACTCCCGTAGAGTTCTCTTACAAATCTCTCAATTATATCTTCTTATTTAGAGTGAGATGAGGCAAGCTTTAATATAAAATAAAAACGGTGGTCTGCATTGATTTTATTTACCTTTTATTTTTTTAACAACTCTCAAAAGGGGGAATCTAATTATGACTGCTTCACTTTTAAAAGGTCGAGTGACTATAAATGTCTGCTAATGGTTTGATAATGAACAAAATTTCAAAAAGTTAAACATTTGTGTGTCTTGCTACACAGATTTATAATTCTTATACCTCAATTTTGGTATGAACAACCAACCATCTGGATTCTGGTGGGGAAAAGGCTTACACTTTTGTTTCAACGCCAGGTCGCATATGTACTAATTACGCTAATGTGTTAAGCCCCCTTCAACAGACTCCGTAGTTCCGTAGTCCGTAAGAAATCCATGCCACATTCAGATTGCTCTGTCTACCGTAAGTCATTACTACGTAGAAGTTGTTTCAACTTTCCTAGGTACTAGTTTGTACGGTCTACCAATCACAGAAAAGTAAATATGTGCGTGCGCATTGTAATAAAAACATCAATGACAGTTAACGGCTTCCTTTCTAATTATAAGTTTGGTAGTTCAAATCGTGTTATAAATATATGTATTGTGAATGCATTTAACCTACATTTCCAGTATATCTTAGACGTTTTCTCAAAAAAAAGTTTTTTAATTTATCTTATTGATAATCACCCGTCTCGGTGGCGTAGTTGACTAACGCGCTAGTCGTGTTGAGCTCGACTGTCGAGGACGGGGAGATCAAGGTTCGAATCTCAGTCGGGTGAACTGGGGGTGGTTTTTCCTAAATGGTTTTCCACTATCCCTCCACGCAAATGTGGGTTTACTACCTCTAATTCAACCTCCCCAATTCCTAACCCATTAGCGTAATTAGTACTTAAATCGTATAACTCGAACGGGTAGTAAGATGCGGTGATAAATTATTATTATTATTATTATTATTATTTATTGATAATCTGATTGCTTGATAGTTGCTCCTTGCTGTAGACGATTTTATTTCGAATAATTTTATTGTATGAAGTCTCTGACTATCTCATTGGCTGGTACGGGGGTCACGTGATTAAGTATACTGACTGTGTATAGGTGAATATAATTTCTAAGGACCACGGACTGCGAATTTTGGACCCACCGTAGCAGCGGTTTTAGGGGTGATTATGGTTGAATTTAAAGGAATTTGACTTGCATGTGCGTGGAAGGAGAATGAAAAACGATTTAGAGAAAACCACTCTGATTTCACCTAGCCTGGAATTGAACCCTGATTTTCTCATTGAGAGCGATGCTTTAGATAAAAAAAAAAATATTTATTTTATTTTATTTAAATTCCCTCATTCAGCCACTGAAGCGGGTCACTTGGCTTTTCCTACCAATACCACGAAACCGAGGTCTAGATATATGCTGTACTGTGTGAAGTAAGCTTTATAAATAGTTCGTTGACCTGTTAAAGTGAACGTTCAGTTACAGAATTTAAAAAATATTGTACCCGTTACTATCCTCTGGTACATAAAACAAGTTATTTAAAAGTGTTTCAATTTCAGGGCTCCATTTTGTATCACTCCTTCCCATTCCATGTCCCTTTGCTAGACACAATTGTTACCAACTTAAAACTTTGCTTGATATAAAGTTCCTTTACTAATAATGGTTTACTTTTATTTTCGATCGTTCCTTCCGTCGTGGTAGCAGAAAATAGAATGTTACTCGGTTGTAATACTACGACCAGGGGGGATAGTATTTTACCTCGAAGCAAATTAAAAAACTTTCACAAATAACGTTTAAAAAGAACGTTATTTAAAAGTATTTGTAAAGAGACACAACAAATTTTATTGCCTGAGAAAAAAATATGAGCTATTTTGTATTAAAAAATTAAATGAGAGAGTAATATTATAAAAGTTTAAAATAATAAGTTTAGTAAATTAAATTTTATTTATAAATATATGTTGCATTTTTTTTCTCAAGTCATAATGGATTGGAATTCTCAAATTTTAATCCTCCCATTATTTGAAAATGTTTATATTTAACAAGCATGTAATCTTTGGTAATAAAAAATTATCAATACCTATGAAATAAAACAAAACAAAATTACATCCTATCCAATTTGACAACAATCAGCTTTGGTGGCCACATGGTCTAAGATGTCACCCTCGCAATATACTAGACTGCCAATGATGGGGAGATCAAGGTTCGAATCCTGATCGGGTGTACTGAAGGTAGTTTTCCTATATGGTTTCCCACTATACTTTCACGTAAATGCGGGTAAACTTCTTCTAAATGCAACCTTCCTTGCTCCTAACAACTAATTTTATTTATTGCATATGCGTACAACGTGAACGGCTAGTAATAAGCGGTGATAATATACCTTATAGCTTAGCAGAGAAGAAAAAAACTAGCTCTGAGTAGCGGCCAAAGGTAACGTCGATTTCGGTTTTTAGTGGCAGGGTGAATGGGGTTTGCTTATTGTTTTTAATGGCTTGACACTAGTTGGGTCTCTTTAATTCACTCGGTAGCCTGGTGGTCTAGGGGTAAGGTGTCAGACTTCTGTGCTAGGGGTCTAAGGTTCAATCCTCGGTCCCGGCACAGATTTATCTGATTGCCATACCCCTCCTTCATCTCTGAAAAGACGTGTATTAATCACAACTTGTGAATGTGTGGAATGCCAGGGCTCCACCGTGGTTCGGATTCCACGTTAAACTGTAGGTCCTCCATTTCATCTCACAATCACCCTACCATTACACATTAGCGTAAGTGCGTATAACCTGAACGGGTAGTAAGACGCGGTGCTAATAATAATAATAATAATCTATTCACTCATTTTATCAATGGTATATTGACTCTTAAGGGGTATCCTGCCCTCCCAGGCCCCAGGTACTGTCCTATCAAGCTAGACTTATCCTGTCAACAACGCACGAGTCACAAGTTGTACCCATATGAAGCAGTCTTTTATTTTAGCACCGTATCTTATTGCCCGTTTGGTTTATACGCTTATGTACTAATTACGCTAATGGCTTTAGGTATTAGGGAGTCTTTATAGGAAGTGTACTCGTATTTTCATGGAGGGATATCGGAAAAACATTTTGGAAAAACCACCCTCATTACACCCAACCGAGAGCCGAACTTCAAGGTCTCTATAATCGGCAGTCTAGTCTACTGCGAGAGTAGCACGTTAGACCTTTGGCCCCTAAAGTGGGTCAGGAGTCCTTTGTTCTCCTCGGGGGAGGTTAAGGTATCCCAATAACGCGCTAGTCGTGTTGAGCTCGACTGCCGAGGACGGGGAGATCGAGGTTCGAATCTTGGTTGGTTGGGTGAACTGTGGCGTTTTTTTCTAAATGGTTTTTCACTCTCCCTCCATGCAAATGCGGGTTAATTTCCTCTAATTCAACCTTCCCTATTCCTAATCCATTAGCTTAATTAGTACTTAAGCGTATAATCCGAACGGGTAGTAAGACGCGGTGCTAAATAATGATAAGGTATCCCAAGCAGAGTCGTCATGTTCCAGGAATCTTCTTGTCCTTGGTGATCTTCCTGTCCATCGCCGGGAACATCCTCGTGTGTGTGGCCATCTACACGGACCGCGGACTGAGAAGGATCGGAAACCTGTTCCTCGCCTCACTCGCCATCGCAGACCTCTTCGTCGCCGCACTGGTCATGACGTTCGCCGTCGTCAACGATCTCCTCGGCTACTGGATGTTCGGCGCCCAGTTCTGCGACACCTGGGTCGCTTTTGACGTCATGTGCTCAACGGCGTCCATCCTCAACCTGTGCGCCATCTCGCTCGACAGATACATCCATATCAAGGACCCACTTAGGTAGACTCATCGGCAATAACAATTGAGCACAGTGTTTCAAGAAGGTTTCTGTCTCTTCAGAAAAAGCTAGAAAAGTCAGGGAATTTAAAACTTCCAATAATAGTAGTCCTAACAGGAATTTTTTTATATTTAGTTGTGTAGGTAAAATATCTTATTTGCATCCTAGTCAAACAAATCTATCAAATTTTATGTATATTTATTTTTAGTGCATTTAAAAAAAATATTTTTCATATAAAATAGAGTATTTTGATAGATATTTTTAAGCTTTTAAACCCTTATAAATATACATATATATATATATATACATACATATATATATATATATATATATATAAAATCACACCGTTCCCTTAAGGGATAGGTAAGAAAATATGCATACATATCAAAAAAATCTCAAAAACAAGTCTATTCTTAATGCATTTTCACTAGCTTTCTCCACACTTCCCTATCCTTGCATGCTCCCTTCTCTTCAAAACATCCTTACACCACGTCATACTTACACTTTTATGTTTAAAACTCTTAATGTATCTTTCTTTTTTTTCATACACTCGTCTGCAACATTTAGCCACGTTTTACATGGCCTACCCCTTCCTTTTGATCCACACACTTTACCTTCATATATTTGCTTCGTCACTCAACCAACACTCATACTTTAAACATGTCCAAACCAACGTAAGCCGTTTCTTTCATATTTATCTATTGGATTCCTTTTCAAATCACACTCCTTCAGCACCCATTTATTACTGACTCTGTCCATACGCGTTTCTCTTGACAAACCCACGCTTCAAATCAATATAATTTGGATTTTTGGATCAGGAAAAAGTCAGGGAATTTTATTTCTGAGGTTCTGTGGCCACCCTGGTATATTTAATACGCATTATTTTATCAAACACAGGGTATAGAAAACGGCCTTGAGTAGCTCAGTGGAAATAGCATAGGCGCGCTGAGTGGAAAGTCTTGGATTCAATCCCTACGTCCAAATGCTACTTTTAAGAGATAGTCTTACTTGGAAAATGGATGCTGTCCAATTCAACATTACATAAATATTTCAAAATTTGTAAAGTCTATATTAATGGGGAGCTGTTTTCTGAATGCTTTCTCACTCGATGTCCCATGTACACACGGGTAAAATTCCTTTATATTCTACTTTCCTCACCCCTGTTCCGTGGGTGAAAATATTGTGGATAGCTGGGTAGTTATATTCTACAGTGTCATCACTAGCATGCATGTGTGTAGGTATGGCCGCTGGGTGACGCGGCGAGTGGCTGTGGGTTCCATCGCGACTATCTGGCTGCTGGCAGCCCTCATCTCGTTCGTCCCCATCTCCCTGGGCTTGCACCGACCCCCCCAGCCCCTGGTGTACCACGCGGGAGACACCGAGTACCCCACCTGCGCCCTGGACCTCACGCCGACCTACGCCGTGGTCAGCTCCTGCATCAGCTTCTACATCCCCACCTTCGTCATGGTGGGCATCTACTGCAGGTACTAAGCTGTGAGAGAGACCCGATGAGAGTCTAACGATCGAGGCCACGCGGCTGTTACTACCAACTTCTATTGATGTATTAAAATGATTGACCTCTGTCCCCGCAGGCTGTACCTTTACGCCCAGAAACACGTGAAGAACATCCGTGCGGTGACTAGACCGCTGACGACGACCTCGTCCAACACCACCAACTTCGGGGCCACGATGGACGCTTCCCCCGGTGCCAAGAGCAACCAGAAGCTGCACGTGTCGTCGCACCATCACTCCTCGCCGTACCACGTGTCAGACCACAAGGCAGCCATCACTGTCGGTGTCATCATGGGGGTCAGTGGCGGTTACAATAGCATCCTCATAGGAAAGCTTGAAACGTTATTAAATATACTTTCACGTGTTCATTCGTCAAATCATGTGATCTGTAACTGTCACTGTTGACTTATATTATCAATACATATAAAATTTTACTAACTACTAGTTCTGTGAACAGTAGATATCACTTCCTCCATGTTCTTATCGTTACCACAGTCTTACTGGTAGTTCTGTGAACAGAAGACCTCGCTCCCTCCATGTTCTTATCGTTACCACAGTCTTACTGGTAGTTCTGTAAACAGTATACCTCGCTCCCTCCATGTTCTTATCGTTACTACAGTCTTACTAGTAGGTCTGTGAACAGCAGACCTCGCTCCCTCCATGGTATTAT
>CABEEJ010000484.1:233687-272130 GCA_901482245.1 Timema douglasi | reverse complement strand
CAGTAGTTTCGGAGCCTATTCATTACAAACAAACAAACAAACAAAAAATCAAACCTTTCCTCTTTATAATATTAGTATGATATGTACATATCTGTTGTGACATTTAGCTTTGGTTTTATATGGTTTTTATTAATATTACAAATTAATAGTTAAAATTTTTTTTCTTATTATTCCTCTTTTATTACAATAATTAATTAAAATTATGTTATAAACTAGCAATATTAGTACTAATTAAAATCCATATTAATTAGAATTATTATACTTTAAGGGGCCTCTTGAAAACCAATAACCCCCCTCTCCCATATTACCCCCCTCCCCCCAATACAACAGGTAGCGTAGGACATGCGGCCATGGGATTTGCGTCCAGCTATACTATGGTGGGATTTGAGGCCTCAGCAAGTTTTTCGTAGGAGCACTCGCCATGATGAATACTCCTTTCTAGATTAGATTGTGTTTTCTTTTATAGATTTACTATTACATTTTAACTACGTTATTTAAAATGCACTTTCCAAACCAAATAATAAGATTATAACAAAGCTTACAAATTAACTTATTTTTATAACAAACACAATACTTAACCCTCTGGCCATCAATTTATCACTTTGAAAGTGTAAGCCCCAATTTCACCAATGACACATTTTTTGTACGTTCTTGGAATCGAAACCGTGAGCCTTATCAAAATAGAGAGTGACAGTTCCCGACTGAGCTAAGGTGTTGGAGAGGTTTGAGTGTAGCTTTAATAACTGATGTGCCTGATAATACCTTTCATTAATCCTAAACTAGAGTGAAATTAATTCCAAGCTTTGTCTGATAGGGGTCAATCGATCAAAATGTTTGTTTATTGAATTGAAAGTGACCCTACCAGAAATCATTTAGATGAGTTGCAAACGTCCATAAATCCCAAATTATTTGGAAAGTAGTTTGTTAGTTCAAAATATGACACACACCAAAATGGAAGAGAAAGGTATTAGCTTACACCTGTTCTTTGTAATAAAAACCTTTCCTTTTAGGTTTTGTATCAGAAATAAAAATCACGAAAGAGTTTAACTAGACCATTTTCAGTAACTTTTCAGATTAAGTCTCACAGTTATTATATAAAAATATATGGTTAAAAACATAGATCTAGTCGACAATAAACAAATAAAGTATAATTTTAAAGGATCAAAAACCAAATACTCTAAGCTAATAAGGTGGGGATGAAGGGAACGTGAGTTAAGAGCAATGTTTTTAAACTTGTTATAGCAAAACTTTTTTTTTGTCACAAATAAATAAAAATGTTGGTTCAGTAGACTTTTCTTCCCATGGTGATATCAACAGTTGTTGAGTATCTGTCATCATGAGTATAGCGGCACTAAACGAGAAACTCTTTAATTGAAGCGAAAAAGTTGTCATTAAATTCCAGGACACCCTTCACAAATATTCAGGAACTGTTGATAAAACCATATGAAGAAAATTAAACTATATTTTTATACTGGAAAGCTATTAAATTTTTTTTACAAAAACTGCAAAAACACTGCTCCTAGCTCACGTCCCCTACAGGATTGTTTTAGTGGATTTGAAGCCTTAGATCTGCCATTCTCATAAGAACTACCACAGCGTGAGATCGCCTTTCAAATAACGCGACGTTCTGAGAGCCAACTTGTCTGGTACGATGTGTAGAGCTATTGCAACCGATGAAGTGTAAGAAAGACGGGACTGGATGAGTCATAAGGTCCTTCCAGAGATCAATAAATACTTCACTTGGCCGTAACACACTCTCTGACCATTTCTCTGCCCAGAGAAAGCATTGGACGGCGATCATTTCTTGGGTGTAAGCTGTAAGTTCTTGTTCTCTATGTCAAACTTAGTCTAGTTTGTTGGTGACGAGGCCAGGTCTTGATTCCCAGCTGGGTGAGCTGAGGGTGGTATATCTACATGCAAATTCTAATACATTACTTTAAAAATTCTTCTTTCCTCAACTCTTCCCCATTTGTATACAGTTCTAGATTCTAATAGAAAGAAATTTTGTTTAAACATACAAAAATTACTAAAACAATGTTCATGTCAAGTCATGTGTTGTGCATCTGACTTTTTAACTTTCTCTCGATCCCTTGAAAAAAGTATTGTGATCGTCAAAAAAGTGAACATACTATTTTGATGATTGTCGACGTCTCATGGCTCCTTGAGACAGAAAAAATGTTTGTTTTGTTGCGATGTCGTTATTTTTGTCTGTGTGTCTATATCTTGGACTAGAACCGAAACTATTTTACCGGTCGGGCTAAGACTTGGTATCTAAGGTTTTCATGAGGTACCCCCCTCCCCCTTTGGATTTTTCGGAATTAGATATTTAACCCTAAAATTAAGGTTAGCTTACATAAGGGTCTAAAAAGAGAAAAATCGATTTTCTCAATATCCGCTTTAGTAATATTGATTAAATGCTATATCTGGACACTGTTAAACTTACAATCAAATTGGTAGTTTTAATTTTTCCATGAAAATGAATTTGAGGGTACTGTACATTAGCTAAAATTTCCAATTTTGATCGTATCTCCGTAGATATCTGAGATACGAAATAACCTATCATTTGTAAAGTTGTAGTACTGGTAAAAATAAAAATATTTTAATCTGAAATATACTTTTATAAAACTTATAATTTCTGTGATAGAATAAGCAACCATATGTATTTTTTACGGAGTTTTTTAGAAACATGAAATTGACTGTTATGCTTTTTGGTGGAGCGAGAGGTTCCTCTTTTCTCAATGTTTCTATAGCAGTTTATATTATTACAGCTATGCTATTTCGGGAAGTGTCTCTGCATCATTGTATATTATTTAGTTTCATGAGTGATTTGTAAATGTTTCTATTTTAAGATTAAAGAGAGAGAGAAAGTCTGTACGGTGCACTGTGCCATTTATTCGATATAATTATAATACTAACGCAAATAAGACAATGCTAATATATTATGTACAAGATTGTCACCCAATTCTATCACCAGTTCGGGTTGTAATTTGTACACAAATGTACTAATTACGCTAGTGTGTAAAAACGAGAAAGGTTAAATTTATAGGAAGTGTACCTCCATCGTCGTGAGGAGAAAATGAAAAACAATTTAGGAAAAACCACCCTTAGTACACCCAGCCGGAAAACGAACCCCGATCTTCCCGTAATCGGCAGTCCAGTCTATTGCAATAATGACACCTTAGATCGTGCGACTACTGAAATGGGTGATAAAACTAATAATACAATAAAATGTTAACTAATTTGACCATTAAAATGTTTTTATTTTAGATAAACTTCTTCTTACAAGAAGTCTACTATAAATATGCGCATGTCTCAAACGGATGATAGGAAAAAAACATCATAAGGGCTGACAAGAAAAAAGCTTCAAACTCTTAGTAAAGGCTGTGCCTGAAATATGATAAATGACCCCATCCAGACAGCCTGCATTTGCACAGTCTGGCTGTACATGTGTTCATGATGTGTTTCGAAACCTCAGCAAGGTTTGAGCGGGTTTGTTGGCCGTTAACGTAGGGCATTCCTAAAAAATACAGTCGAAGTCTACGTCCCATACACACAGGCGATATTTGTTTTACTCTATTTGGTAGAGAAGCAGAAACTTATAAAGATGGAAACCAGCACGAGATAATCAGAGTTAATTACTACAGTGAAAAATACAACTTACGTTCTCATAGTTATTGTGATAGCCCTTGTTTATATACATTAAATACATTTAATTAAAACCACTTAAATCAAAATTATTTTCCTAGCAAAGATATTTATTTTTACAATGAAAGGCAAGTAGATCACTGTTCAAACAAAATAAAAATTAAACATCTTTGTTTTGTAAATACATTTTATGAAAGTATTTTGTTAATAATAATAATAATAATATTTAGCACCGCGTCTTACTACCCGTTCGGGTTATACGCTTTAAGTACTAATTACTCTAATGNGTCTTACTACCCGTTCGGGTTATACGCTTTAAGTACTAATTACTCTAATGGATTAGGAATTGGGAAGGTTGAATTAGAGGAAGAGAACCCGCATTTGCGTGGAGGGAGAGTGGAAAACCATTTAGGAACCCCCACCCCAGTTCACCCGACCGAGATTCGAACCTCGATCTCCCCGTCCTCAGCAGTCGGGCTCAACACGACAAGCGCGTTAGCCAACTACGCCACCAAGGCGGGTTTTTGTTAATAATATAATTAATAGATTTATTTATTTATAAATTTAAAAATTGTTCATATTGTTTAAAAATGTATAAATAACACAAAACTATTTCATAAAAATAATTGTATATTTATTGGTATCGTTGATTATTCACAAAACAAGAATGAACACAATTACTGTGTCTGTGACGTCTTATTTTCCGTAGCTAGGCCTACCCACTTTGCTGATTATATCAAAGGATTCGAAGCTGCCATCAATATTGAAATATTAGTTTCTCTATTGAATTAAATACGAAAACCTTAGCCCAAAGTGTATAGGAGGGTGTGTCTGCGGAAGTTGGTGACCTGTCTCCAAGTGTGACGTCACTGAAGTGTCGGGTGAGCGTGCTTGTGATCTGGCGGGTCACTGCCCTCCTGCTTGTACCGGGTTTACAACCCAGTCAGTTCAAGCTACAGCCGCATCAATTTTGTGCGTGAAGATCTCCGGACAGCAACGACACAACTCACAAGAAGAACTGTGGCGTCGACCATATGGCAGATGTAGGGATAAAAAGTTTCCCCAAAATATTAACAAATGTATCATTTAATATATCACAAGGTATCTACTGACAGCTTCGATATATGGATCAAACTATATCGATATTTTAGTTTTTATTCTTCGCCTTTTTACTTTTAAATATTTTATTTAGAGGTTGAAAATAGCAGACTAGTAAAACTAGGAGGGGGAGGAATTGACTCATCTAATAGAAAAATATATCGCTCAATTTAGTTAGGACCACAAGCCTTAAAGGTAGTCCAATACATTAAATAAATCAATAAATTTATCGCTATATTATAATCTTGTATCACTTTGTAATTCATTTTATATATTTTTCAAATCTTTTCTCTCCCTAGACAGATGCTAACTTGGAGAGGAGGGGGAGGGCTCCTGTTTTCTGTCTTGGATTATGAGCCTATTTCACCCCGCGGATAACATCTTACTTAGGCAGCTTGAATCAGGCGTTGCACCGTGGCGTGGTTGGTTGTCTGTGCTCCTCATTATGAGACAGTAAAGTTAACAGCAGTGAAACAGTTTTACGATATTAAAAAAAATAGTAAGACAAAATAACCTAATGTAGTGGCCGAATGGTCTCTAAAGTGTCATTCTCATGCTAGACAGGTCTGTTGACGACTGGGAGATCGAGGTTCGAATCGCGGTTGGGTATACTGAGGTGGTATTTTTCCTCGATGGTTTGTCACTATACTTCCAAGAAAGTTCGGGTAGATTACCTCTAGAATCCTTTCCCCACCCCATTAGAGTGTTTTTAATACACGAGTATAACATGAACAAATAGTAAGACGAGGTGGTATAAGAAAATTTAGAAATATAAATTTTTAAACTACAAACTATTTATCTTATCCCAATTTTCTGTTGTCAAGGGGAGTTTGCAGCCTAAACCACACTTTGTATGGTTATTTGGTTCAATCGTAATCATGCGTCTAATTTCCAGGTTAATAAGTCATGAAACTATGGAGATTGTCTACCTGTGCCCGGTGTTTATATATCTATGATTTATTCTCGAAAATAATCAGTAGGAATCTTCCTGTCAGGGTGTGGACGAAAAATGTCTCTGTAGGCATTAATCTATCTAGAATAGAAAACACGATAAAGATAATTTTGAAATGCATGTCAATGCTCTTCAGGACAAAATAATAGAGTGTTTATAATCATCAGAGTAAGAGGGGAAGGGTTATTAACAGGTAAATAAGAAGTCTTTAAAGGTTAAATAATAGTCTTCATATTTCTATTTCGTATATTGTCTTCTTAAAATATCATGGTTCTTAAAGTACTTGGGTGCATCAAGATAAGTAAAATGCGACCAGTTTTTCAAAATAACTTTGGATTCACCAACTAGGCAACGTCGTTAAATTAGTTTGTAGGCTCTTTGTTTATATGGCTTATATGTGTGTTTAGAAAGTCTTAGTTGAATCTCTCAGTAAAATAAATAGCACTCTAAACAGGCTCCATTCAGCCCAGGATTACAAATATGACAGATATTCATAAATATCAGTGACGTTATGTTTCAGTGTAAACTAAAGGGGTGATAAGTATTTATATTTTCATTATTAGTAAATTTAATCCTGAGACCATTTCAGCTATAGTATTGACGATTGCGTCCACATAAAATGTCAGTTTTTTACTTTCTAGTGACATGAGAAAAATTGTTTCTAAATTGTTATACAATAACTAAGAGTCTACTTTTGAATTATTGAAAATTTTAAAATGACCCCTCTGCTTGTGTAGATTACAAAGCTATAAGTCAGTATTCACTAAAATGCATCGTTCAGCTCCATAAATTGATAAATAAACAACACAACAAACAACGAACAGGACGGTTTTACATTTAACACCATCGTATATTTTCACAAATGATGTATTCTGGACACCCTCAGACTTACTCACTGGAACTTTTGATTAAATTTTAATAAAAACCATCATCCCGGTGTTTCAGTCCACCCATGGTTTTAAGGTTCCTGTTAACTAATCTCTTCGTGTAATTTGTCATACCAAATAAAATAAAAACAGAGAGGTGTTTTTGGTTAACACTAATTAGTCACTAGTCAGTGAAATAGATTTGAGAAAAGTAGCTGATTGGATAATATCAACTTTACAAACGTCTTGATACTTTTTTTAATCCAACCCCCTACCCCCACCAGGTCTTACTTTCCAGCCAAGCTCTCCCCAACGGGTAAGATTTAGGGAGTTTGGATTTAAAGTAAAAGTGCTTTTATGGTAATGGAGGAGAGTAAAAAAATATTTAGTAAGAAACAAACACCTGAATATATCATGCTGGGCTTTGATCCCCAGCCTCTACGTCGCCAGTAAACTCGACTAAACAACATCGACACCTTGTCCACGTTGACGACCAATGCTTTTATTTGTATAAACAATCAATATTTTCAATTTAGAATCGAATTCCGTTTTTTGTTTAATTTAATCGATTCCACTCGTATATCTAACTTTGGAAATTTTTTTATTCGAATATTGTATAGTGAAAATGGCTAAAGTCAAATATTTTTGATTACAATTTTTTGGAATTAAAATTGTGACTACGGCCACTCATGTTTTACTGGAAATTTTATGATAATATCGTTAGTTGTAATTTAATTAAAGATAAGTTTCTATAGGAAAAAAACTTAATTGTTCAAAAGGTTGTCTAGTGAAAACCCGAATTTAAGATTACATTCTTTAAAATTCAAATTTGGAATTTAATTAATTTCAAATTTCAAGTTTGATTTGTTCAAATATTAATATTCAAAATTTTAAAGCTTCACACAAGCTTATTAAAAAGTAAATAAAAATTGTTACCATGGTTTAAAAAAAATGAAATGATTGTCTTTCTATGAATTTTAATGGACATAACCCGCATCGATGGTGACGTGGACTAAATGTCAGACTCGTCTAGTCTGATTTACCAGCAATATGGTGGTCGGGTTCAAGTCCTGGTCAGGTGTATGAAGGGTGTTTTAACTGTCTCCTATTCTCTCTCCACGCAAATGTGGTACATTTATTCTAGGTTACTATTTTTTTCATCCTCACCCCAATAACGTAACGCATCAATGAAGATAACTAGACGGTATAGTAAGACGCGGCGCAGATTATAAATGTACAGTCATTTATTTTCCAGTCGGTTGGCAGGATACCTCGGGATTAAGGATGGGAAGTGCTCTAACGAAATTGAAATAGCTTAAGGACTTCTAAGGATATTAAGGACATACCACACACAGTTCCGGGGGCAGCCCACATTGAAGAGACGTATTTGGGGAACCGCCGACAAACACTCGTTGTGCTATTTGTCATCGAGTGAAAGCGAGAGCATGTGTGGCCATACCCCTCTTCCCCTCCCCACCTTTCTCCCTATCAATCTTAGTAGGGGGTGAATAACAACATCCACTGACTGAGACTCCATCAAATCCGGAACAAGAGGGTTGGGAAACAATATTTCATGCAAAGCGACTCAGCTTCTTAAACAGGGCAGCTACATCCCCGTGACATGGTTCGTATGTAACTGCACATTGATTCATTTGTACAGAATTTATTTTAGAAATATATATATATATATATATATATATAATTAAAGGGCTTAGAACATTTAACCCTTCTCTTATAAGAAGGTTATTTTTTACCATAATTAACATTAGCGTAAGTGCTTATAACCCGAACGGATAGTAAGACGCGGGGCTAATATTAATAATAATAATATTATTAAACATAAAAAACAGTAGAGCACTTAACACAAACATATTACGATTATTGGATTACTTAGCCCTGCTCAGCAAAATAATGTTCCACCATGTAGTTTATTTCATGTTTCAATGTACAATGAGGCATCTTAACTATATATAATAAACTAAAATACATATTTGTCTTTATAATGTTTTAGTTTATATATTATAAATTATAAACTAGCTCCAACCAATAATATCTAGCCTTCCAAGTTTCGAACAATTATAGGTTTGGTTTAATTGGAATAGTTAGAATAAAAGATGTGCTTATAGCTTTAGTTGCTTTCCGTCATGTCGTAACGAATGTATAGTTTGTGGAATAAAGTGATAATCAGCATGGTTAAATGTAAGGTATTTTATTCGGAGTGCAAGTTCAGTAATTATTGTCCAATCCAATAAACCGATAATCGTAACATTGTCATGTAAAGAAACAATTAGTTTGGGAGCTGTTTGAAGTGCTGTAGGACTTGTAAACCCCCTTTTTTTTCTAAAATAAGGCCTATGCGTGCCTTATCTAAATAATACATTATTGCCGTATAACAATACGCTAAGAATTGAAGGTAGCCATTACTTAAAAAAATAGTTTAAATTAACTAGCAATGTCCTCCGTTTCTTAACACGGGTGAAGGTGTTATAAAAGAGATGTCAGGAGGATGTTACCCATCCTAATTTTATATTTTTTGAAGCCAAAAGGTAGCCCGCGGCTAATATATATTGAGGTGATTGTTTGATTAATGGAGTAAGTATTGGGAGGATAGCCTGGAGGAAATGTAGTCACACTAGTGGGAAGCTAGTCACCTTTATAAAACACAAGTGGAAAACCATTTTAAATGTACCGGGATGAGATTCGAACCTTGACGTATCTCTCAAGCAATCCTGTATATTGAGACCCCAACGTGTTAGACCACGTGCCACTGGTGTGGTTGTTTACCCTGGTAGTATTATAATCAGTGACTAGAACTTTAAAACACGACGAAGAAGGTCAATGTTAACCCTAAAGAGGGGAAATGAACTGCATAATCTTAGGTTACAGGAAAATAAAGGTTATTTTTATAGACCTTTAATGGAAATAATCTGGTAGTGAGTTCACTTATCGTATACCGATCATTATTAATGAATGAATATGGTGAGTGGTATAATTTTGTTTGGGAGATTGGGCAGAGCCAGAAAAGTGCTTGTGGTTATACGGTAAAGGGGTAGAAAATTGGTGAATCTCATAAATTTAAGAACATGTTTTAAACTCAACCTTACACAAATAGTTTCATGACCCAAATTAAAGATTATTAAATGTACTGTAATATTTGGTCTCCAGATTCAAATGATAACATTCACCAGATAAAATCATTCAACTACAGATTTTATTTTTTTGGAAATACAACTTTAGAAAACTGATTGGAGAACAAGATAAGTCATGTTGCGACGCGATTACGATAGTAATCTGCTTGAAATTGAATTCTGGTTATCTTTATTGAATCACGCATGCTATACCCTCATCCATCAATTATTGTATTTGTAATTATTGTATTAAAACCCGCATTGGTGAACACATGGACCAACGTCAAAATCCGTCTAGTTTTGTTTGCCAATGACGGGGGAGTACGAGGTTCAAATCTAGGCTGGGTGTAGGTCTTACTGTGGGTGTTTTTTTCTAATTATTTCCCTTTCTTCCACTATGTGAATGTGGGTATATTTCCTCTCGATTACATCCTCCTCCTTACTCTATAGATGTAGTTAGATGTGGATAGCCCGGACGGATAGTAAAACGTGGCTCAATATATATATATATATATATATATATTCGCTTAATGGTCACTTTTCATACTTCTACTCTTGAAAGCCTCCCCACATGTAGTTCACAACATATGCTCCACGTTTTAAATAAATGAGACCATTAGTGCCACTAAGTGGTTATAATATATCTGAGTAGTAATTAACCTGGCCGTGGATAGTGCATATTTTGATGTTGTTTTTTGTCTTTTTACAGGTTCTAGACGGACTTCAGGTTTCTCTTTCTTGCTCAACCTGGACTAGGATCGTGGCCAAACATGTTTAGCGAGATGAGCATTCTGGAGCTAGTTCACGTACCTAGTTAATATTTAAACTTAATATTTTAATATCCTATACAACAATCCCTCACTGAATATTATAAACTAAAATAATAATTTCAATTTACTTTATTACAGTGCTGGCCAACCAACAGTCGTAGGGCCTATAACAGGCCAGCACTGAAAGTACACAAGTACCATACAAATACATATATCTACACGAGAAAATAAGATAAATAATAATAATAATAATAACGTATCTATATTACTTTTAGAATTATTTCATAGTAGATGTTTTATAATATTGAATATTAAAATATAAATATTATTTTGAAGATATTGGAAGGTATATGAGCTCTTCTTCGTATTGGGGACTGACTACGCCCTACACGGTGAAAAGAAGGCAAGGTGAAGAGACAGTAAAGAGGTGGCATGGGAACTAAATATAACGTTAAAGAGAGGCATGCTGAAGATATAGTAGATACAATAAAGATAAGCATAGTTAATTATATATATATATATGGAACGTGATGAAGAGATAAGATGATAAATAAGGAGGTGTTGAAGACAATTAAGATATAGCCTGATAAAGAGATATAATAATAAATATATGGCATGGTGAAGAAAAGACAATAAAAATATACCTATCTGAAGAGATGAAACAATAAATTAGTGGTATCATGAAAATAAATAACATTAAAGAGGGGTCATGGAAATATATTCTTCTTAAATCAACAACCCGAAGGTTGGTTTGATGATATTTCTATCCCTCCGGAGCTAGGGATGCACTCAACCCCCCTTAGAAAGTTGTGCTACGGATTTTTATCGCTCAAGAAAAATTTATCGACCCCAGATGGGTTTGAACCCACGAACAGTGGGTCCTGAAGTGAGTACTTAACACTAAAACCACACAGTTCAACTATGTCGATATATAGAACCATGAAGAGATGATGTGGGGAGGAAATATAGGGTTTAGCAATAAAGAGATGTCATGGTTAAGTGACAATTCAGTTTCTAAAAATAAATTGTGTTAGGTACTTTATTTTAATTTAATTGCATTTTATAGCTTCTTACTTATGTGTCACACTATTCTAGACCAATATGAATGGCAATTTTTTATTGATTATTTACAAGTAAATGTAAACATTATTTCAATAACAAACCGACAAAAAGAACCACCTGTATAACAATGTTAGCTAATTTTTTCATCATTAATAACAAAACATGGCTCCGTGAAAGATTTTTTTATAAGTAAAGTATTTTGTACACACAATTCTAATATTAATGTTTGACTGTCTCATTTAAACATTTCTTTTGTGTCTTTTTATATAAATATATTAAAGCCTTAAGTCAAACGTACTGTGTAACTAATAAGGTCGAAGTCAATTTAAAGAACTAATTTTTATGAAGAAAAAGTTCAGTAAATGCACAAGCCAGGCCCGATAATCCCTCCCGAGTAATGAGCCGTGTTTTTTTTTAAAGAACTGTAGGCAATGCCAACGATTCTCGAACCGGAAACCAAACCTGTCCAGTCGTGTGTCTGACCGGAAGGTTGGTGACCTTGTTGGTGATTCACCTGCTATTTGCCTAAAGTGGAATAACTTGAGTGTGTTGTGGCAAAACGGGAAATGAACGGACCGGTTCATTCATCTCTTTTATTAAACACATTTAAATATCGTTTCGACCAGTTTATGATAACCAGGTGCTAGAACAAACCAAGTCCATTTGTATTTATTGTTTTACACCATGTCCCCATAACAGTCAAGGTTATCTACATCTAATACACAAAATATAGGTTTATGAAGGTAATATTTTGTGTAAATGTACCCGTATTCACATAGAGGGAGAGGGAGAAACCATTTAAAGAAAACAAAGCCTTGGTAGAACCTAAACCAACACCTCTTGGGGGGTGCTGCCTACGCCCAACCAGGATCCAAGAGCCCCAACTTTCCACGTCACTCACAAACTAGACTACACCAAATATCACCACTGAGGTAACAGCAGGTCTTATGGACACATATCCTTTTATGCACTTGTGTTATAGCTGCAACAAGAATTTCTACTGCTGTAGGATAAAGATGTTTTAGTAGTCGGGGGGGAGTGCTGCCCTCTTTCCCCTCCAACCCTGTCCAGCCCTGCTAGCATGGAGCATCTGTTTTATATACGGGTCTGGTTTACATAAATACTAATTCAGTTTTGTAGAAATACTGGCCAGTACTAACGTACCGTTGCCCAGGGGACGCCCGAATGTCCCGATGAAATTAGGGAATGTGGTAGTGAATATGAGGGTGTGGAACCAATGGGAAATCTTAAACCTGACTTAAGGTGAGGCAGAAGGGAGCGCGAGTAATTTTACAGTTTTTATAGCATTAGATTTTTTGGGCCAAAATAAATCAAATATTTCTCCAGTAGCAACATAGAGCTTAGTTTTCTGCCCATGCTAATATCAACAGATCTTGAATATGTGTCAAGTGTGTCCTGGAATGTTGTCAAAACTTTTTAAATAAAAATAAAAGATTTTAACAAAATTCCAGAACACCCTTGACATATATTCAGGACCTGTTGATATTAGCATATGCAGAAAACTAAACTCTATATTGCTACTGGAGAAATATTTGATTTATTTTGGCCAAAAAATTTCAATTCTATAAAAACACTTGCGCTCCCTTCTGCCACACCTAAGCCCTACTAACAAAACCATGGTGACTGTTCTAAGGATGCCCTTTTCGGGAAAATTACCCATGATACCAGCCGAGAATCTAACCTGGGATACTTAGGTTCGCAGCCAAGTGAACTTATCACTAAATCAAAAGGCCGGTTGGGCATCTGTAAGCAACTTGGTTCTTGGTTGTTTTAGTGGTTGTAGGGGTTTTAAATTTTAAATAGAGTACAATTAGACACTAGCCTCCCTTTTCCACTCGTTACAAATTATTATACAACACCAGACGTAATTCAAACAGGATCTGCCAGATCTGGAGTGACAATTATAAATAAGTAATCGTACTATGTTGGAGAACGTTAACATTTGTGCTCCACCTTAAAATATAAGTGAAGAATGGTCTTGGGCCTGGAACGAGTCCTGGGAGGTTCAGTGGTAGAGCAATGGTGCACTAAGCCAAGGGTCCCTGGTTCGATTCACGTATCCAGGTGTCACTTTTCCAATTATTATTATTATTATTATTAGCACTACTTCCTACTACCCGTCCGGGTTATACGCACTTACGCTAATATGTAATGGTAGGGTGATTGTAAGATGAAATGGATGACCTACAGTTTAACGTGGAATCCGAACCACGGTGGAGGCCTGGCATTCCCCACATTCACAAGATGTCTTGTCAAAGGTGAAAGAAGGGTTTGGTAATCAGATAAATCTGTGCCGGGACCGAGGATTGAACACCGGCCGCCAGCACAGAAGTCTGACACCTTACCCCTAGACCGCCAGGTCACCCACTTTTCAAATGTTGAGCTTATATTAGTGTTCAAAAGTTTGCACACTCACGATCAGAATAAATTAATTTTAAAAAAAAGCAGTTGGGCGATTTCACCTTCCATTAGAGGTAAGTGAATCCCAAAGCGCCTACGGTGAGGTTAACATTGTAAAATTGCAAGTCGTCTGACAGGTTTAACGAGTGCCTAGTTGCGTGTGTACGTTTATGTGCGGCGGGAGATGAAAAGGAACAGAAGCTTATTACAGCCTAATACGTATCATGCGCGTGAGTGGTTGTTTAGGCACCATGCGTGACATTTATCTGGAGCTGCGCAAAATATGTGACTACAGTGATTGAGTGCATGGTGCCCCGTGTTTATTTTATTCAATTCAGTATAGAAACATTTACTGATTCAATTATGGAAACTATTGCGAAATAAAAAAAGAAGTAGCTTCTACGAAAAATATTGTGCGAGTTCACATGGTCATTTTCATCCTTGCTTTTGGAAGAGTTAACGATACCGACCAAAATTAAATTCCTTCCAGGAAAAAGTATGTAAATGTATAAATTAAAAACTAGATAAAAAATTAATCTTGCATGTTTTATTGATTATGAATATATCTATAATTACATCTCAGTTAAGTTTTTTTATATTTATCTATACATCTATGAAATAAATCTAATTAAAATCTCTTTACTAAAACCAATTTTTTAACCAATATAATATATATCGTTTATCTTTTGTTTGAAAGACAAGGTAATCACTGTTCGATTCAATACTATATCTATGATAGATTAAGTAAATAAAGAAAGTATAACGAAAGTAGCCAGTGGATTTGTCACACATACCCAAAAACTAATAACTCTTTTTAATTATATATAATGACAGATTTACTAAAATATTCGAACTAATATATAGAAGTCATGTTAACAAAATTCTCATCCTTTACTTTTAAATTTTATCGGTAATAATTTATGTAAATTTATGTTTGAGGAAATCAGTTTCAAGATGAAAATGTTTGGGAAGACGTCCAGAGATTGGAACAGCCAAAATAATATATCTGGATAAAAAAAAGTAGCTAGACATACTATTTATCTCATTCTGTTACTTCTTGGTTGAGTGTGCAATTTAATAATGTGTAATTTTTCTTAGTTATATATTATGAATAACGTCAGGTTTTACAAACTATTCGTGTAGAAACTGATATCATGCATTTATATGTATTAATTAAGCTTAGTGACGTTATCAGAATGTATGCGGAAATAGAGCTGTCCTTAGAGAAGACGTGGGGTCATGGGAAAACTTCGTTAAAGAAACCCCCAGCTCCCCAGCTATATGCCCCCATCCCATCCCCAACTACAAAAATCAAATAAAAAAATTCAATTCGTGTTTAATGTTATTAAACTAGTTTGCACCTATATATCAATTTCCAGCTGTATAACGTATCAGGGAAATGCCAGGTAGATACATTATAATGAATTATATAAACCATGTTTTTATACATATAAGGGTTTGTTTCTTCCGAACTCTTTGTTTTGATTTTCTTCCCCAGCAAAAGTCATCTGTATAAAGGTACAAAGAACTACGGTGCCAAGTTTGAATTAAATCGGTTAATGAGTTCAAAAGTTATCGTGAGACATATCAACCACACACAGACAAAGCTGATAGGTGTAGTTAAAACAGAACTCACTTCACTCGTTCAATAAGTCAAACTACATGATTATGTTTTTATTTGTTTTTACACTCTGACAATATTTGCTAGATCACATATACGAGCTTGCAAGCAAAAATGTCCTTGCCCCAAATTGTGTTTCCCTCTGTCATCTAAGAAAACACGGTGCCCCCTAAATACCAGGGCCCTGTGCAGCCGCAACTTTTGCACACTCTTAAGGCCAAATGGTGATCCTGGCTTTTAGCACCGTATCTTACTACCCATTCCGGCTTTCTGGCTATGTACCAATTACGTTAATAGGTCAGGAATGAGGAAGGTTTAATTTAGAGAAGAGAGAGAGAGAAACAATTTAGGATCGGGCTCGAACAATGATCTCCCCGTCATCGGCAGTTTAGTCTATTGCGAGAGTAGCGTCTTAAGACCATTAAATGGTTTTTTTAACTATTAATAAAAAAGCGTGATACTTGGGTACAAAATCAGACTTTTGTACAAGCACTCATAAAAATCTTAATAATTTAGAGGTGAGGTAAGAATCTGGGTCTAGCATGGCTCCCTCCCCTCTTTTTCGGATGTTAAATATTTTTCCTTGCAAAATTATTAAAGTTAATATTAGTGGCATATTCTCTCGTCGACATTCATACCCTGTAAGTGTGGATAAACCATATGGGTACTAAGACGTAGAGCCAAAAATAATAATATTAAAGTAAAGCTCTACTGACCCACCTCAGTGGCGTAGTTAGCTGACGCACTAGTTTCGTGTTGAGCTAAGCTGCCGTGGATGGGGAGATCAAGACTCGACTCTTGGTTGGATGAATCGAGGGTGGTATTTTCTAAATGTTTTTCCACTTTCCTTCCACGCAAATGCAGGTTAACTTCCTCTAACTTCAACCTTCCTAGTTCCTAACCCATTAGCATAATTAGTACTTAAGCGAATAACCTGAAAGGTTAGTAAGACGCGGTGCTAAAATAAAAAGGTTCTATCATTGTTGACCCCAAAAAATCATATTTTTATTTTCTATATAAATATTTCCACCCTGTTACGATATTCCAAACTTGACGCTATAGTACCAATATTTACTAATTTTTTTCTCTCATTGCGTGTTATTACCCATCATGGAGAATAACATTTTAATTACACTAATTGGGTAAGTAAAGGGAGGGCTTAGAGTAAATATTCTGGAATAAATTGCGTGGAGGAAGAGTAGGAAACCATAAAGAATAAACCAGGGATTTGAACCTCAACCCTCCTATCGCTGGCAAACCAGACTAAATTGACATTTAGACTATATGACCATCGATGTGAGTGATAGTCTACCATATCCGAGGGTATCCAGTGATAATCTACTTCCTCTAAGACCTTCTTTGGAGGCCACATGGTCTAAGGCAGAGAGGAAATGAGTAGCAGTGTATATTATTTCATTTATGATCTTTGGTGTAATGTTTCTACAATAATGTAGAGAACTATTATATCGTTTCACAAATCTCACGAGCTTTTAATAAATCTATATTTTAAGAGAAAGTCTGTGCGGTGCACCGTACCATTTATTCCAAACTAATCTATCGGGGAAGGGATGAGGTAGGTTTAAATTAGAAGTACTATACCAGCATTTGTGTCTAGAGAGAATGTAAAACTGTTTAGGGAAAAACCAACGTTAGTGTATTCGACTGGGATTCGAACCCACACCTCATTTTCACAGTTAAACAAAACTAAATTAGAACACTGGCTCACCGGTGTGGTTATGAGAGGTAGGCCCTGTATTAAGAATTAAGGTAAATTATGGGAGGGTAGTGGGGGGGCATATTTTATTTGATACTTTTGAGTATGATTTGTAAATGGCAAAGAAAATGCAATAATTATTTTATTTCAATCTTTAATCTATTGAAAGGGTTTTGTGTTGTCTTTACTATGTTATATCAAAACACGGTAGGTTTGTGGTTTAAATGTACTTAATTGTCTGGCCAAGCTTACAGTTTTAAATGCTTGGATATTTTTCTATAAAAGAAGAGTGTCTAATAGCACCCTTGGTTGTATTTACAGAAAGAAAAAAGTACAGCAAGACACTGTAAACCTGTTCCTAGGAAGTTAAAGGCTGCAAGTCGTGTAGAATAGTAGAAAGTTTTTTCACCTACCTCGATGTTTTTAATCTAAACGCAGGGTAAAGAACATTCATCATCATTAAGTACTATGGTAGTAATTTTCACCGTCTTTCAAGTTTAAGAAAAAACTACTCAGGTCCCACCTCTAATTTGTTCCTTACTAGCGCAACATGAAAGTTATTGTAACTAACATTCTACATTAATTATCCTTTCATTCTAATGATACATTCATTACAAAGCACCGACTGGCTTCGTGTTATAGTGGTCAGACCTCCTGTGACTGCTGACATGGAGGTTCCGGGTTCGATTAACGGCTGGTACCGGGGGGTTTTCTCCAAAGGGGTTAACTCTCATGGTCTCCATAGTTTGGTTAGTTAGGCTTAGGTTAGGTTAAGATCTTCTTTAGCTGAACACCGTCATATTTACTATCAACATAGCCTCATCTCATCGGGACATGGAAAAATCCTCCACAAAATAGATGTACCATTAGTACATTCGGGCGTTCCCGGGGCAAACGGTACATTAATATTAACTAATATTCCCACAATATTAAATGAAAGATCATGGTTAATGGTCAAAGTTTTGTTGCAAAAAGCCCCTAAACTCAAACCTAAATTGTATTTATATATAACATTATAAAAATTTGACGTGCAATTTCTGAATCAATTGATTACATTAGCACACGACTTACAAACCAGTTTAATTACAAAACAAGTTCTGTACCCAAGTTCTGTTTTCTCTTAATAATTCATTTAGTGCCAAGATTATCGATTAATTAATTTAAATATAAAGGATGGAGGTGATCTAGAGCAAGTGCACCCACAGTAGCGTCAAAATAGGATGAGAAAAAAAAAGTAATAAATCAACCAACCTCAGAGCACCCATCTGAGATTCAAACCTTGAGCTCTTCGTTGAACCTCACCAGTCACGTGGTCTAAATGTCACTCATTTAGTCTGGTTTTCCAGTGACGGGGAGTTGAGAGCTCGAATCCCAGTCTGGTATACAGTGGGGTTTTGCCCTAAACGATTTCCCACTCTCACTCAATGCAAATTAGGATACATTTAATCTAAATTACAGGCCTATCTTCCTCATTCTTACCACATTATACCACATTATCGTAATTAATAAATATGCATGTAGCCAGAACATATAGTGAGACACGCTGACAAAAAACAAAACTAATGAAATAATTGTATCATGTATTGATCATTATTGTACGGTCCCAGGCATGGTCAGAAAATTTTTCATTGTTGCAATTTAGGTTTCCCCTTTCTCAGTGATGAATTAACGGCTTGGGGATGGGTGCTGCGTCTGTTTTAAAATTATGTTAGTTTATAAGTTGTGTGCTGATATAAATAAGTTAATTCAGAAGTTAAATACCTCAAATAAAAATGTAGACATTTGTTAGCTCTGCCAAATTGTATGGCGATAACTGATCAGTGACTCAACTGTTCTAGAGGTTTTGATGTATTATTATTAATATTTTAAAAAACATTTTCAAAGTCTTACTAAAAGTCCCAGCTCTCCGCATATTTACATTAATGGTAATGGTGTATGGATTGATGAAACTAGAATATTTAGGAAATATACCCATCTATATGTGGTGGTATAATTGAAAACCCTTTGGGAAAAAATCTCATCAACACACTTACCCAAGAGTCGAATCCCGAACTTCTAATCACAGGAAAGCCAAACAAGATGAGGCTGACGCTTTCTCCCACATAACCAAACGATACAGCCACGTTTAGTACTTAATTTAGTACAAGTTGACTATTATCATATATATATATATATATATATATTGTATATACCATATGTGTGTGTGGGCTATATCTCTAATATCCCAGTTTGTGGAAATATTAGCCAGCTCTGATGTACCGTTGCCCAGGGGACGCCCGATTATACTAATCGTACATTCTTTCCGTGGAAGCTCTTTCCATGTCACGATGAGATGAGGTGATGGTGATAGTATGAGGGTGGGAAACCAGTGGAAACACTTAAACCTAACTTAAGCCTAACTAACCAAACCCTGGTGACCGTCGGGACGATTCCACTTTCGGAAAAATTACCCATGGTACCAGGTGGGAATCGAACGCGGGACACGTAGGCTCGTATTCAGGTGCATTGACCACTAAATCAGGGGGTCGGCTAATATTACCGTGAGAACAACAAACTCTCATGATTGCTATTAGAAAAACGATAAGTAAACATGATCACTTGTGGATCATTAATTGATTATATTATTATTATTATTAGCACCGCGTCTTACTACCCGTTTGGGTTGTACACACTTACGCTAATGTGTAATGGTAGGGTGATTGTGATGGGTGATTGTGAGATGAAATGGAGGACCTACAGTTTAACGTGGAATCCGAACCACGGAGGAGGCCTGGCATTCCCCACATTCACAATTGATAATAACGTAGACCAGGATTGGGAAGCCTTTTTTTTAAATCTCCGATCGACTTACAAACCTTTCAAAGATCCCGCTATCATCAATCGTTCCTTCACTCAATTTTTGCTTTTTTTTAATCTATACATTTAATATTTTATTTCTAAAAATCAACCTTTCTCAAATACTAATGTGTTTACCTTTATTTTATATATATATAATCTATTTTTCATAACAAACTATTTAAATTTCTTATAAAGTTACCGATTATGATATAACTTAATAGAAGTTATTTTGCTCGCAATCTATTATTATTTGAAAGATATTGTTATTTTGGCGTATGTATGTAGACTTTTAATAGTGTAATGTGTTTTTTACGCAATCGACTGAACATTTCCGTCTGGTCGACCAGTCGATTGCGGTCACAAGCTGCTGACCATATCTTTCAGCGATGTTTATGAAATAATGTCTGCGCAGAAGGGATACAAGTTTGCGATACAATTTTTAAAATTATGTATGTGGGTCTCTCTTTTTTCTCACCACTAAATAATAACCGCACCAATGGACACGTGAACAAATCTGTAGGTCTAGCCTAGTCTGGTTTTCCGATGAGAGTAAGGTCAGGACACAAATCCTGATCAGGCTTTTTTTTAATTTTCATACACTTTTTCACTCTCCTGTAAAGTAAATGAAGGTCTAATTTTTTTTAAATTCTGCCTTACTCATATATTATGTCCCGATAGGGTAAATAGGTGACAGACAGGACAGATATATTAAGGTTTATTACACAAAACCATGCCATAAATATTTCCAAAACACGGGCAAGAAGAATGACAATTTGAAAGCTCATCCTAGTTTATTTAGTAACTAATCTGCTTTTTATTTCGTGAGTGTTAACGATTATAGTTTCGGTAGAATTCTCATACATAGTTAACTAGGCCCGTGTTTTTAAAGAAGTCCTTGTAAAACATATCCGCGCATGTCTACCACCAGAGACCATATATCCACGCCCTGACCTCACGGGCGCTTCCAAACAAAACCACGAATAACCACCACGCGGAGAACCACACCAATTGTTTCTTTAATTGCCAGTTTTCCTAACCACATCTATATTAAAATAGCAGAATCTCTCCTAACTTATCTGGCTCCATTTGATGTTAGAAATGTTCATTAATATTTCGTATAGCCAATTCCAGTACGGACTATCAGTACTCTAGTGCTAGTATTTGATACTAGCAATCCCGCACGGCTTTGCCCGTGACCCCTTCCAAAATTTGGTAAAATTAGCCTAATTAAAATGCCAATTAAACATTTAAAAATCCGGCTTCAAGGTGCATTCGGACCCCCTTCCGTCCACCTATGTTAAATATTTCAGGTCTCTGCGTGCCGTAGATTTTGCTGGGTATTGCGCACAAACAAAAACACACACAGACAAACACTTCCTTTTATTATTATAAGATGGGTGACCTGTCGGTCTAGGGGTAAGGGGTCAGACTTCTATGCTGGCGGCCGGGGTTCAATCCTCGGTCCCGGCAAAGATTTATCTGATTACCAAACCCTTCACCTCTGACAAGACATCTTGTGAATGTGAGGAATGCCAGGCCTCCACCGTGGTTCGGATTCCACGTTAAACTGTAGGTCCTCCATTTCATCTCACAATCACCCTACCATTACACATTAGCGTAAGTGCGTATAACCCGAACGGGTAGTAAGACGCGGTGCTAATAATAATAATATTATAAGATCTACACTCTAGTGAAAGCAATGATATCAACATTCTAGAGCCAGATATATCCTAGCCTCTTGGAATAGTTGAGATTTAAGGTGGGGTGGGAGATGGTACCGAAAGCGAGTCATATTTTTTTCAGTTTTTATAGCAGTAAAATATTTGAGTCAAAATGAAGAGAATACTTTTTATTTTATCAGTACGTCTTACCACCCATTCGGGTTATACGTTTAAGTACTAATTACTTTAATGGTTTAATAAATTTGAAAGTTTATATCTTAGAGGAAGTGTACCAGTATTTGCGTTCAGAGGAGGATAAAACCGTTTTGAAATAGCCACCCTCAGTACACCCGACCAAGATTCGAACCTCAATCTCCAATCTAGTCTACTGCGAGAGTAGTGCCTCGATCATGCGGCCACCAAAGTGGTCAATAGAATATTGTCCCAGTAGTAATATCGAGTTTAATTTTCCACAAATGGTAATCTCAACAGTTCTTTAATACCTATCAAGGTTGTCTTTAATTTTGGTAAAAACTTTTTCTCAACAATAAAAAAGTTTATCATCAAATGCCACTATGACTGGTATTCAAGAACTCATGTAATCAGCATGTGTGGAAAATTAAACTGTATGTTTCTACTGGAGCAATATTTGATTTATTTTAATAAAAAAAATTGTTTTCTATAGAAACTGCAAAAATATTATCCTCAATTCAAGTTTCCTTCCATCTTCAATTCTACGTTAAGGCGCTTGGCCCTTTTAATTTGGCATGGAAATTGAGAGCCGGGGGATCAAACGGTTATCTTCAAGAATTTTTATTTGTCTTTCAATTTTCTTTTTGGAAACGGTTTGTTCAATAATAGAAGCATGATTATTAAGTTATACTTCTTATATACACACCTCCTTTATAATTTTAACTGTGATCAAATCTAGATAAAATTCACATTTTTTCAATAGAAAACTGCCAGATTCGTAACAAAAAATAAGAAAATATAACAATTAATAAACAAACATTGATACATTATCTTAAAAGGTATGTTGAAAATATTAAGATAAATATTTCACTCGTTCTCGAGAAAACTGATATTTTAAAACTAATTATTTTTCCGCAAGATCTGTCCGTTAGCTAATGCCATCTATGGTTCCTGTGACCCATCTGTTCTTGTTGGCATGGAAGGATACTTTGGTTGGTTGTGAAGACACACCCCGCCTTCCACCCTTCCGTCCACCATCCCACAAAATAGGTTTTAGACTTGCACGCGACAGGGCCAAGGACCTTAAAACTCTGAGCCTCAAGCATTGAACAACCCATCTGAGAGCGTTAGATACTCGGGGGGAAAAATTTATTAAAACGCTGGGGGGAAAAAACCTCCTAGAGCGTCAGGCACGAGGGGAAAAAACCTATGACTGCATCAGATGCTGAAAATCAGACTTCTAAATGTCTGGCACTAAGAAAATTAAAAATTAGCTCTTCAGTGACCGAATATCCCACCTAAGAAATCTTCAAACTCTGACCAATATACTAAGATATCTTTAGGCTACGAACAACCAACACAGAGATCTTCAGGCTCCAACCAACCTATTCAGAGATATTTAGGTTCCAACCAACCTAATCAGAAATCTTCAGGCTCTAACCAACCTATTCAGAAATCGTTAGGTTCCAACCAATCTAATCAGAAATCTTCAGGCTTTAACCAAATTATTCACTATTCAGAAATCTTCAGGCTCCAACCAACCTATTCAGAGATCTTCAGGTTCCAAACAACCAATTTGGAGATCTTAAGGCTCGAAAATTCCTATTCAGAGATATCCAGGCTCCAACTAACTGATTCAGAGATTTTAGGCTCCAACCAACCTATTTAGAGATCTTCAGGTTCTAAAAAACCAATTCGGAGATCTTCAGGCTCAAAAATACCTATTTAGAGATATTCAGGCTCCAACTAACTGTTTCAGAGATCTTTAGGCTTCAACCAACCAATTTAGAGATCTTCAGGTTCAAGCCATCCTATTTAGAGATATTAAAGCTACAAACAAAATATCGAGATATCTTCAGGCTCCGACCAACCTAATAAAGAAATCTTCAGGCTCCAACCAACCTATTCAGATATTTTCAGGTTCAAGCCATCCTTTTCGGAGATCTTAAAGCTACGAACAAAGTATTCAGATATCTTCAGGCTGCAACAAATCTACTCAGATATCTTTATGTTCCGACAAAAGTTATCGGAGAGTTTTTGATATGAATTAATGCTACCATTACTTAGAGTTGTGTGTCTGAATGTGAGTTCATTGGCTTTAAAGGGTTTGATAGTGAGCTCTTAAGCTTTGTTTTATATTATAGTTTGAGTATTATTATTATTATTATTATTATTATTATTATTATTATTATTATTATTATTATTAAAATCGCGTCTTACTAACCGTTCAGGTTATACGCACTTACGCTAATGTGTGATGGTAGGATGATTGTGAGATAAAATGGAGGACCTCCAGTTTAATATGGAATCTGAACCACGGTGGAGGTCTGGCATTTCCCACATTCACAAGTTGTGATTAATACACGACTTGTCAGAGGTGAAGGAAGGGTTTGGTAATCAGATAAATCTTTGCCAGGACCGAAGATCGAACCCCGGCCGCCAGCATAGAAGTCTGACACCTTACCCCTAGACCACCAGGTCACCAAGAATACAGAAAACTGCACGTCTGGTTCGAGCTGTGCTACCTACTTAAGTTAAGTGTTATCTGTGGGGTAAGATGGGCTCTTAACACTAGGGTTATTCCCAAACGTAATCTAAGCTTTAAGGATGAGAAGGCACATTTATAATAAATATATCAACATTAGCATTGAGAGAGTTTAGTAAAACAAAAGAAAACTCACATGTGGAAAATCATATCCAATAGGCCTACACCTATACGAGATTCAAACCCCGATCTCCCTATAAACGGTGACTAAATACAATGCGAGTGTAGAGAACGTTTTAGGGCAGTAATTTTTCTGTTTCTACATCAAAACCTTATTTTGGTCAAAAGAAATCAAATAATTCTCCAGTAGAAACATAGGGAAAGTTTAATTTCCTCCACATGGTGACCTCAAAGTTTCTTGAATATCTGTCGAGGGAGTGCTAGAATTTAATGACAACTTTTTATCTGCATTTTAATAGTTTAATGAATCTTATCCCACAATGCTCATGTATTTATTCAATAACTGTTAATATCACTGTGTAAAAAAATTATCTAAATGTTTGTACTGAAGCAATATTATATTTTGGCAAAAAAAATTGCTAAAGGCACTACGAAAACAATGCCCTTAAGGTGGGATGGAAAGGTATGGAAAGGAATGCAAGAAAAAGCCACAATGTTTTTGCACGTTTTCTGGCAAAATATTTGTTTTGGCCAAAAAATAAAATATTGCTGCAGTACAAATATAGAATTTAATTTTCTTTACATGGTTACCTCATGAGTTGTTGAATATCTGTCATAGGTGTTGTGTAATAATTTAATGACAACTGTTTTTCTTCATTTAAAAAGTTTCTCATCGAATGCCACCATGCTCATAACAGATATTCAGGAACTGTAAGTATTGGAGTAATATTTTTTTTTGCAAAAAAAATGTGTTGCCATAAAAATAGCAAAAAACTCTAGATTTTTCTCGCGTCTTCTTCAATCATACCTTAACTCGCGTTATTTACACTCACATTTAAGGTGCTCCGTAACTTTACACCCTAATCTCACCTTATAGCATCTAAAATTATACAAGCCAAATAATGTTAATTGGCTTTAAACAAGCATTTGTGGTCACATGATCTGAAAACAATATTACCTGGGGCAGGGAGGCTACGGTTAGAATCCCAGTCGGGTGTACTGGGGGTGTCAGCCCCACCCCCCTTAATCGTCTACCACTCTCTCTTCACGCACATGCGGGTACATTTACTCTAAATGTTATCTTCTTATATAATATACGTTTCTTTCTTTCTTTCTTGGCATATTTATAACGTACTTCTGAAATGAGTGTATTTTTCCTTGGGTGATATCAGGACGTATCTTGATATTATTCGATATTAAAAGAAATATTTGAACCTAAGAAGAAAACACGCGAGGTATTGTTTATGAGGGGTGAGGGAAGGAACAGTGGATCCAAACAAGCTAAGTTCGTGCACAGAAATCGGCCTTCAAAGTCGCATGACGAACAAAATTATTCCCACGACACGTGAAAAATACACCAAACAACAGTTACTCCTTGCTCACCATTAATATCATAATGTAATAAACATCAACTCAACTGGGTGACTTTACCTGTTGGTGGAGGACATCAACATTTTTCTTCCGGTGAAGATGAACTCTTGAAGCACAAAATGAGACAACTGAAATACAAGTTGAATCTTCGGACTGGCTTGATAAGTATAAAAATTGTATTATGACATACTGGTGAAAGCTACGGCTAAGCGTCTTATAAACTTTTAAAAAACCAATAAAAATGTCTTCATAAATTTTAGTAAGATTGACTATAAAATAAAATATATAATATTTTAGTTTATAACAAGTTTTTTTTTTTTGTCTAGACAGTATTGTCCGTTTTAAATGATAGATAAAAAAAATCGTGGCCTGTCTACTACTACTCAGGGCTTGGGCGCGAGTCTCCCGCCAAAAGTAAACAAGCGTGTCTTGACTGCGTGAATAGACCACAAACACCGGAACGAACGGAGAACCAACGGGCCATGGAACTGACAACCACTCTCTTCGTCTCTTCGACAGCAACTTCCATTTCTTCTTCTGTCTGAGGGGAAGGGAAAGACTAGGACACGTGGCTGGCGCATCCACGCGGCGGAAACAAGCAACTACGATGTGTACGACGTTCATTTTGGTGGTCTTTGTGCCCCCCTGCGGTTTACTCCCCCCCCCCCCACACCCCTTCAATCACCCAACCCAACATCTGTAGTCTTGACCAACCCTAAAATATATCTTTTATTTTTATTGGTGTGCCGTAAAAATTCCAACATTGTTCCTGGAAAGCTCGAAGCTGTTTTAAATTACCGGTTGATTTAGGTATCATGCCATTTCCAGTCAGCACCCTTTAAATTAGTATATCTCTCTTCATAGAGATATGAGTAATGTCACATTTTAATTATGGACAGGCCCCTTGAATATTTGATACTCGAACCCTTAGGGATACTAATAATTTAATAAATAAAACCCTGCCTCGGTGGCTGCATGGTTTAAGGCGCCACTCTTGTAATAGACTAAACTGCCAATGACACGGAGATCGGAGTTCGGATCCAAGCCGGGTGTACTAAGAGTATTTTCTTCTAAGTGGGTTTCCACTCTCCCTCCATGAAAATGTGAGTGCACTTTCTTTAATTTAAACCTTTCACATCCTCAACTCATTAGTATAATAATTAGTACACATGCGTATAGCCTGAACAGCTAGTAAAACATAATGCTAAAAAAATCGGAAAAAAACATAATTATTAGAAATTATGAAAAAAGTGTTTTTTTTAATTTAGTCTGATCTAATTTTTATAGCTATTATGATGATTAGTAGTAAAACATAACTAATACAACCCAACAACCAGACACCAGATCATCATTTCATCTCTTAAAAGTGAATAAAATCAAAAGTGAAGAAAAGAAAATAATCCCACTCTAAGTTAAACACTTATTATGAATTATAAGATTTATAATAGGATATAAAATTCAGGATTAGTAAGTAGGTAAAATAAAGATTCTAAATTCTTATTATATAAAAAGTGGATTCGACCTATATACATTTTTATTTTTCATACCGCGGGTGATTCCAGATACAAGCCGAGGGGAATCTTGATTTGATCCAAGCCATAGACAAAATATTTATTTAAAAAGGAATAATTTGGTGAAAAATTCGCTATATTTGTGTGCAGTAGAGTACAACCGGCCGGAGTTCGAGCACCGATCTTCACATTATTGGCAAACCAGAGCAGGCGAGAATGGCGTTTAGTCCTCGTGCCCACCGATGCGGATATGACTAAATAAATGTAATATTTAACATAATACTCAATATTAAAGCTCGTGCACTAAGATTGGTATTTCAGGTTAAGTGAGTTAATCATGCTTTGGGATAGATGTGTGTATGAAAAATAGTCACTAATAGACCCTCAACCTCAAAATACTATAGCTAAGTTTTATTAGAATAACTCGTAAAGATTTGTTAACTCGAATAATTTATTAACTGAATCTTATCTATAGAATTCTTTATTCTTTGAATCCTATCAAACTAGTTCTTGATTTATTAAAGTATATCCCTAGAATTCTTGAGTCATTGAGTCTTTTAAATCAAATTCTTTATTACTTGAATCCGAATACTCTAAGCTTTTATTCTTTGAAACACATCACTCTAATTCTTGACTACGCAAATTATATTCATAGAATTATTTATTCTTTGACACCTTGAATCCTATACCATTCATAGAATTAAAATCTGAAAGTCCTAAATTGAAATTACAACTTTTATGGTACAGGCCAAGAAGTAAAATCCAATATAGAAACCTTTGTGACTGGGAAAGCACATTTTATTTTCCTTTAGTTGCGAAATAAAAGAATAAAATCACAGAATGGATACAAAAGCTTAGACAAATAATCCAAGCACTAATAAGGTGTCCTTTGCTCATCATAACATAATAAATATGTCTTAAAATATAGAGATTAATATTCAGTGCAGACAAATATTAATCCAGGAATTCGTCTCATGCACGATGCACAGTATATTTACTAAACAAATAAAGATTCATTTTTTGATATTTATTTTTAATTCCTTACTAAAATTCATAGCTATAAATATTCTAGGATCCTAATTTGGATTCAAGAATTGAAAGAAAGTGTTAGATTCGGATTTGAATATATATATATATATATATATATATATTCGAGCCATCTCTAGTAATAAGATGTAGGTCCATGTTATCCGCTAAATTGTGTTCACGATATGACAGGCTGTATTCTCACACCACAATTTTGTTTTTAATTTTATGTATCTAAGTAATTTTTTGAATCGACTGTTTATGTCAGCAAACGACTTACACACTAGCTTTAATCTCGAGAAGACACAACATCTAGTCCCCGCCCGTTAATTCATCACTGTGAAAAGATAAATCAATATTTCACCAATAATACATTTTTCATCCACTCCGTGAACCAAACCCGGTACCCTTAACACAGAAGGTAGACACGTTAAAGGTTGAGCTATTATTATGGACCTGCCTGAGTATTTTTGAAGAAAATTATTAAAACGTTTAAAAATACACTAATGCAACAACAACAAACGTTAAATAATTAAAAGGGGGTTTAATCTGGCACTAATAATAAGCTATTTTCACAGTTAATTACTCATAAGTTATAATGCATTAAAGCTACATAAATAACATTTAATTTTTCTTATTTTAAATTGAATGTATTGGGTTTTCTTCCTTATTTATTTGAAAATCATGCCAAAAATATTTTTTCTTCTAATCGTATATTATCGAAGAGAATATAATGTATACTTTATTTCCTGTTTCGCAAATGAAAACGGTCAAAAATCCGATATTCCTAATTAGATTGAATTAGGATATGATTAATAAAAGTGTGACCGAAGATCGAGTAACAGGAATGGCATCAGTTCTGAAGCAGAGAACAGCACCATAACATAAAACGAAATAATACAACATCCAACATAAAATTACGTCACTTTATCACTAAACTGATTAAAGAAAACTGATATAAGGTACATTAAATCAGAACAACAGAAATTGAAAATATACCAAACACAAAAGTGTAAACTCTCATCCTACAAATTCGTTACTTCGGAATATTTAAATATAATATTTCTAAACTTCAAATTTTTGAATTTTCTAGATTTATAAATCGAGCTTTGTATAATTTAAGCGGATGAATAAAAAAATTGTATTAAAAAATTGAAATGTTTAAAAAAAAACATTTAAAAAAAATATTTGCTTAGCACTGCTTCACGTTCTGGTTATATGAGTATGTACTAACAGAATTACGGTAATGTGTTGGGGATAAGCAAGGTTTAATTTAGAGAAAGTGTACCCACATTTAAGAGGAGAGCGAGTGGAAAAATATTCAAAAGAAACTGCCCTCAGTACACCCGACAATGACTCGAACCCCGATCTTCCCATCATAGGCATTCCAGTCTATTCTCTCCCGCATCGGTGGACACATGGGCTAAGGCATGAACGATCTGATTTGCCATTGATGGAGAGGTTAAGTCTCTAATCCTAGCTGGGTGTAATAAGGTTTGTATTTCCTAAACACTTTTCCATTCTCCCTTTACGCAAATAAGACTAAATTTACTCTAAAATTCTTCCTTCCTCATCCCTACCTCATTAGTGTAAATATTCGATTAAGCGGATCTAAAAAATTCCAGATTCTCGGGGCTTAAAAATAAAACATTATTACTATTGTTATTAATAGCTTAAACATCGCTGACTAGCTATTAATGCTGGGCCTATTAGAAATTTGAACAAGTACATGGATTAATAACGCTTGAGACCTACTTCGGTGGCCGCATTATCTAAGGCATTACTCTCGTAATAGAGTAAACTGCCGATGACGGGGAGAACGTGATTTGATCCCGGTCGTGTGTAATGAGGGTGGTTTATCCTAAATGGTTTCTCACTCTCTCTCCACGCAATTACTTCATAAGCATTCAATTCCAATGGATAGTACTTATAATGTGGTGGTAAAAAAAGTAATTTAAAAAAAATGTTGTGGTAAAAAAGTAAGTATAAAAAAATAAAGCCCGAGTATGTATTTCGACATGACTTAATCAGATGCTAACCAGCTCGCTTTCTTTCCTTAAAGAAGTTCAATGTTGTAATAACCCACCGCGACGAAAACTATAATGATAATTCAAGCATGAAGAACTGGCTGATATCTACATTTATTATTCATCTCCCCCCCTATTCTCCTATTTTCATTCAGCTGCGAGAAGAACCAAAATTTACATATCCAATTAAGGGCGCCACCTACTCGGAGATAAATTTCCACACATTCATGTTTAACCTATGAGAATGGCAGTGCTGAAGCTTCAAAACCACTAAAGCAGTCATCGATAATTATCATAAAATATATTTTTTAAATAGATTAAAACATTACATTGTTTGAGGAAGTACAGATTTGTGTTATTACCATTTGTTCTGAGCTTAAAAGTGTAAATTTGTGCGTTTAATATTTACAAAAATGAGTTAATTTCACCTTTACCCGAGTATTTTAGTTACAAAACACTAAAATGTAAGGTATATAAACCTGTAGGGGCATGTTGATACCTTTCCCCTTCATTTTGGCGTAAACCATATGCTCTCTTTTTTTCCACAGTGTCTTACTACCGATTCAGCTTATACTTATAAAAACATTTGTTGAAATAACAAACCATGAATAAGCTCAGGATTCCTAGACGTGCGACACTTCTCAACACGTCATAGGTGGTCTCCTTAGGCCTATTCTATACCAGCGGTTTAAACGCTAACAACCTCGCCTTTGGATAAAACCCTTGTTATCAAGAATCAAATAGCCAAAGCTATTATTTATGCTTTTAGTGAGGATTTACTACATCTAGATATCATATTCTAAAAATCAAAAAATGTCCTGTGTCCAGGTGTCATTTTTCAATTTTCAGAATATGATACCTTGTTATCAAGTTAGAAGATAAGTTTTCGTCTAGACCAACGTTTTGACCGCTACTGGCGGTGGCGTCAAAACCACGTAGTGGTATAAACACAAATCATCAGGCGTTAACAGGCAGTTATTCCTCAATTTCACAAGTCTTTCAGCATCAATAATACTCTTCCTCAAGATGGTCAAGTTTTGCAATATTTTCATTCACTAAATCAAGTAGTTCATCAAATGAAACCACAGACATGCTATAGTACAAAAATAACTTATCTGGGTACATTCTGTTATTCATAAACATAATATGAAACTGTCCTGTTGAGAGACGGTTTAATAATGTGGGATGAGTCCACCAACGTTTATTATTTTGGCAAGTTTTTTTTTCCGGATTTCCTCCAACAAAATAAGACCTGCAATACAGCTGGTTTGTACAATCTCTATTTTTTAAACCATTCTGCACAAGTGGAAGCAACTACCACGGCATTAAAACTGCTAGTGTAGAATCAGTAGTGTTATGTTAGCTGTTTAACAGTTGCGTTTTGACAGTCAGGTGTAGAATCAAAAGTTTGAGGGTGTAAGGTATCGGCAAAACCGCCACGTTTTAACCGCTATTGTAGAATCGGCCTCAAGAGTGTGATGGAACGAAGTACGAGCTAAGCCACACTTATGCAGGTTTTATAGCAAAAACTTTTTTTTGACATAATGAATAAACTATCATGTTAGTAGTTACGTTTAGTTTAATTTTCTATATTTAATAGTATAAAAATATCTTTAATATATGTCATGGGCATTGTGAAATCTTAAAAGAAATTTCATCGCAAATTTAAAAAGTTTTTGTTCAAATGTCAGTTTGCCAATGATCGATATTCAAGAACTGTTGAAATTACTCTGGGTAGAAAATTAAACTAAACGTATTTATTGAAGCAATATTTGATTTATTTTGTCAAAAATGGTATTTTGCTATAAAAACTGTAGAAAATATTAACTTTAAACTCACGTTCCATCTTAAAATGTAGCAACATTCCAACACAACGTCGTTCATTTCATTTGTAAGTTAATAGTCTACCCTGAGGAAAGCATCCTTCAACGTGTGCCCAAATTTGAGGTAATTAAACGTCATTTTATGTTTTTTGTGTCATGTTCTACTCAGATCATCATCAGCAAGTCCCTTGGTACTGCAGACACCAACAAGTGTGACAAATTAGTTCTCAGCCGCCGTGAAATACAGTCCGCGCCTCATACCTGCCTTCCGGCAGCCCAGGGCATGGAAATGATGGTGTTGAGAGATGAAAGCTTCGTCCCTTCCCCCTCCCTCTTCAAGATTATTACTATGATATATCTCATGCGAAGCACTAACGATTTGTTAAAAAGACGAGTTCCATTTGATTCAATATGATGGACATAACATTTATCAATGGCACTTTTTATTAGTAGGCTCTACGATCAACACCAAGATTATCAACGAAGTCGTATTTGTGTCCTCATGGTCTAACGTGTCACTCACTGGACTGGATTTGACTGCTGGTGACAGGGAGAGAGAGTCTCGAATCCCGATAGGGTATACTGAAGAAGTTTTTTTCTTTGTAGTTTCCCACTATCCTTCCACGCAAATCGGAGTACATTTTCTCAAAAACCCTACCATACTCGTTTATATTGATAAGCGTAATTAGTGTATATGTTTAGCTCAAAAAGGCACTAAGACACAGCAAAAATATAGTCTACCACTTATTCTAAAGGATAAGGGATTAAAGTGTAGCCTAGAGCAGTGGTTTTCAATTATCTTTGTTTGTTGCGTATCCCCTCCATTACTTAAAAATAGTAACTTTTTTTTAATAATTAGAATTATTCTGCTTAGTTTCACTAGATTATTTTAATTTCAACTAATTTCTTAATTTAGAAAGTGGATGTGTTAATTTGATTAAAACATTTAGTCAGACATCATTAGCTATATAATCTGCATACTAAAGAAATAGGTGACCTGGCGGTCTAGGGGTAAGGTGTCAGACTTCTATGCTGACGGCCGGGGTTCAATCCTCGGTCCCGGCACAGATTTATCTGATTGCTAAACCCTTCCTTCACCTCTGACAAGACATCTTATGAATGTGGGGAATGCCAGGCCTCCACCGTGGTTCGGATTCCACGTTAAACTGTAGGTCCTCCATTTCATCTCACAATCACCCTACCATTACACATTAGCGTAAGTGCGTATAACCCGAACGGATAGTAAGACGCGGTGCTAATAATAATAATAATAATAATAATAATAATAATAATAATAATAATAATAATAATAATAATAATAATAAAGAAATAATTACATAATACAGATTTTTCTAAATTCACACGTCACTAACATCAAATAAGAGAATACCAAGCCAATATATTTTATTAAAATGAAGAGTTTGTGTGTCTGTCATGACTCATGAGCAATAATCATTGTGTGATATCTAGCGCACGAAGAGGGCTTAGATTTAAATATTAGTAGCCCCTGTGCACAAACATTTGCACCTTGAAGCTGGAATTATAACTTTTTGATGAGGCTTTTCTAAATTTATTAAAAACCGGGATGGAAGAAATAAAACGAAGAGTTTTTTTCTGTCTGTTTGAAACAATTCATTGCGCAGTTACCCCGGGCAGTGCCGGGTACTTCTGTTTGCATTTGAATAAACATACATAAAATACACAACTAGTGAGAGCCCTGCCCTTATTAAAGAAAACAGGTTTTCAAAAATATTTTGTTCAAATTAGATAGACTTAGTCCGATACCTTAGCTAAGTTGGTAGCGTGTCTGTCTACTAATCTAGGGGTCTTGACATGGCCGAAATATTTATCATTGTTTAAATGCAGGTTTTCCCCTTTCCCGGTGATGAATTAACGGCTGGTTGTTGTGTTTATACTAGTTTTAAGTTAGTGTATAAGTCGTGTGCTGACAAAATTGGTCGGTTCAGCAAGTGCATGTTAAATACCTCAAATAAATAAAAAATAGATTTACTTAAAGCAACCAAATATGGCTGCCACTGATATATTATTCTCACATACAGCTAATAAATATTCCACGTACCGCCAAGTGTACATATGCCACAGGTTTAAAACCACTCGCTTAAGGCAGTGTGTCCCAAGTTTTTCTGGTTATCGGACAAGAAAAATTATTTGTCCTATTCGTAAGACCAACAAGGTGGGGGATTGGGAAACAAGCCCAGATTTTCAACAACAGATTTAAATTGGATCAAAACCTAATTATAGAGTTTATTTCACAAACAAGTCATATTTTATAATTTTTACCAACTTTGTGTCCCTCGGTTTTTGTGATTGTGAACTCAGTTGCATTATCTTTGTTACTGTGACTGATGAGTTGACTAGTCATTTAGGGACCCTAGGTGCATCCTGTTGACATGCGTCTGATGAGGTTACTATACAATTAGGGACCCTATCTGCACCCTGTTGTCATGCGACTGATGAGTTGACTATACAGTTAGGGACCCTATCTGCACCCTGTTGTCATGTGACTGATGAGGTTACTATACAGTTAGGGACCCTAGGTGCATCCTGTTGACATGCGTCTGATGAGGTTACTATACAATTAGGAACCCTATCTGCACCCTGTTGTCATGCGACTGATGAGTTGACAATACAGTTAGGGACCCTAGCTGCATCTTGTTGTCATGTGACTGATGAGGTTACTATACAGTTAGGGACCCTTGGTGCATCCTGTTGGCATGTGACTGATGAGGTTACTATACAGTTAGGGACCCTAGGTGCATCCTGTTGTCATGCAACTGATGAGTTGACTATACAGTTAGGGACCCTAGCTGCATCCTGTTGGCATGTGACTGATGAGGTTACTATACAGTTAGGGACCCTAGCTGCATCCTGTTGTCATGCGACTGATGAGTTGACTAGTCATCTAAGGGACCCTATCTGCACCCTGTTGTCATGCGACTGATGAGGTTACTATACAGTTAGGGACTCTAGCTGCATCCTGTTGGCGTGCGTCTGATGAGTTGACAATACATTTAGGGACCTTAGCTGCATCCTGTTGCCATGCAACTTATGAGTTGACTAGTCATTTAAGGCAACTCAGTTGGAACCGCAACCAAAGGATACCCTGGTTCTATCCTGAGTTATAAGTGACGTAAACTACAAAGCCAAGTAGAGTAAGTTACTTTGTAATTCATGTGCTTATACTAAATTCCCCGAGTCGTGAAAACATTTTTCCACTAGTATTTGTTTCTTGTGTTTCCGCTACTATCATTACCACCCACTTCGTTAAAGGCCATTATTCCACGAGAGTCTATACGTGACGTCTTAACTCGAAAATAAGAGGGAGAACTACCCTTTCCCTTTCAGGAAAACCATCGAGCTCTTACTTTCCACAACATTTACCCCAATCAGTGCTCCCCCCCTCCCCCTTGCCTTGTTTCCTTCCACTCACGCGGCTCTTTTACTCGAAGAACCAAAGAAAAGTGAAGCAGGTAGATTATTATTATTTTAGTCTTCTCATGCTTCTTCTTCTTTATTTTTTTCAATCCTCAAAGATTTAAGGAAGGGGTGGTGGGTGGAAGGTTTCCTCAAAAAGAGAAAGAACAAATAAAAAACGTGTGTATCCTAGTAATAAAGTCTGAGCCTTCAAGAATAAAGGGCGGTGTGTACAGTACAATTTTTATAGGAAGGACCTTTTATAAAATAAAAATTTTCTTTAGCGGACAACATTAATAACACCCGCTTCGCTGCCCGCATGGTCTAAGGCACTACTCTTGCCATAGACCAGATTGGTGATGATGGGGAGATGATGGTTTGATCCCGGCTGGGTGTACTGAAGGTGGGATTTACTACTCTCTCTCCACGCAAGTGCTGGTACACTTCCTTTAAATTCACCCTTCCTCATCCCTAGCCCATTAGCGTAATTAGTACATAAGCGTATAATTTGAATAAGAGGCATTAAAAAAAGTTTTTTTAAATCATTTTACCATGATATCAATCAATATTCTATAATAAATATATTATACATAAACTATAACTTTTTAAAATTTATATATTTATTTATTTACTAACATTTGCCCGCGACTTCGCTCGCATTAAACAATACATTAACAAATTCGACAACTTCAAATGCCAGAAATGAATGAAACTTCAAGAGCAATGTTTTATGTTCGTGCGAAGATTAAAGAAGAAATACGAACTCTCACCCCCATCCCCTCCTTCCCCCCACCCCATCTCGTATCACATGCCAATCTATGTACCCACAATACCAGCCGTGACAAATATTTACTTCGTTTGCCCGGTTTTTTCTACACAACTTCACTCGCTGATGAGCTAGCGTGAAGGTATATAACTTAGCACGGTTCTCTGAAAAATAAGGAGTACAACAGGAGAAATATCGTCACGATCAGATGAATACTTTGTGAGTTTACTGGAAACAAACAAATGGACAGACTGACAAATATTAATTCAAAAATGGATAACTTGGTGTTTTTATCGTTTATACTACCCAGAAGTAAAGTACAACACCTAAAAAATTTGAATGCTCAGAAAAACCTAGCTGGTATACCCGTTCTTAACATGGTGAGTCTATAAAGTACCTTTGTTCTTTCATAGTGTATTCAGAAAAGTGAAAAGTGACACCTGGACCTTTGGCTTAGTACGCCAATGCTCTACCCACTAAACTATCCAGGAATCGTCCCATGCCCAGGGTCATTCTCCACTCATATTTTAAGGCAGAGTCTATGATGGACGTGTGGAAATCGTCAGCTACAAATGTGTGATTTATTAAGATTACGAGCTATCAGATAACGCAGCCACCTTCAACTCGGTAGTTGGCTTATTGCTGCCATTTGTACAATTATTAAATTATGAGGGATCACATATCATATTTTATAGTCACAGGAAAAACCAACCAAATCTTAAATCATTTATAAAATAGATTAATCCTTTACTGTTTCAAATTGTTTTACAAAAGGTAAAACATAAGCTGTGTAAAATACAACATCAAAATACAGATTATAATCTAAATATGTGTTAAAAGCTGAAATTTCTTCCGAAGATTAATTTAAAACTTCTTTATACACAATATTACTTTGTACTATCGCTTAATGGTGCCAACTAAAAAAGAAAGAAGAGTAACATAATATTAATAATGGTTTTTAAGAGGAATTGTGCAAGTTTTAAATAGGTCATGGGCCGGATTGAGTTCCAGATGATTAAATAATTTATGATAAAATGGCCCCTTCCAAGAAATCCTTCCCCTCCTAAGACAGTGAAATATATCTGCTTTGGCGCTCAAGATCTCACTTGGGAGAAAGTATTTCCAGGGCTATGTTAATTGTCCACCCCAAAAACTGCCGCGTGATAAATAATTAATTAAATAGTATACGAAAATAAAAAATATTAATTACCTAATGAGTCTACATAGCTCTGGTTTATATAAGTGCTATTCAATATACTATTACCAATATAAGAAAATTATTTATGAGAAATCTGTGGATTCTTATCAAAGTTTTATAATCCTATTCTAGAATCATTAACGACTCACTAATAATAATAAGTTGAATATTTTCAATTGCTTTTCTTAATGTAAATTTTTAATACGACGCCTATAAGATATGTTTTAAAATATAGTTTAAACCAATACATAACCTAAACTCTCAATTATATATTATATAATATATATGAAAGAGTGAGGAAATGGAGGGAAAAAGGTGGAATAACAGGTGTGGGAACTTTTTTCTTTTGCAGCGCATCTTACCACTCATCCAAGCTATACACATATTTCCTTTTCTACATCTACACTAATATTATAAAGAGGAAAGATTTGATTTTTTGTTTGTAATGGATAAACTCAAAAACTACAGGACCGATTTTAAAAATTCTTTCACCAATATAAAGCTACATTATCAGTGAGTAACATAGGTTTTATTTTATTTTGAAAATTTAATTTATTCCTCATAAAAATGTCGATAGTCACTCATATTTTATGGTAGAGTCTATGATGGTTCTTCAATGTGTGTTGAAAATAATAATGCTTGGGGGACGGGGG
>CABEEJ010000484.1:130236-233589 GCA_901482245.1 Timema douglasi | reverse complement strand
GGGCGGGGGGGGGGGGGGGGGGGGGGGGGGGGGGGGGTGAAGGGTATAGTCATAGATAAAGGAGGGATGGGAAAGGTATAATCAAAGAAAGTTACCCAAATTTGCTTGTAGTGAGAGTGTAAAAAACATTTAGAGGAAAACATATTAAGATTACCAGATCGAAACTCAAGCCCCGATCTCCCCATCACCTACATTTTTTTAGCGTATGGCATTACTGACCAGGAGAGACATGACACCCAGTCCAGTTCACCTGTATGTAGACTATTCGACCCTCTGGTAGCACAGAGCGCTGCCCAGGATACACATATGGAGGTTGTCTACACGTACTCGCAATGAGATGAAGTGATAATAGTGAATTTGGGGGGTGGGCCAGTTGGAGATTTAAATCTAGCTTACCATCCCCTGGCGACTGTTGAGATAATTCTCCTTTCGGAAATAAAATACCCAAGGTACCAGCTAGGAATCTAACCCGTGAACCCTAGGTTCGTAACCAGGTGCACTGACCACTATACTACGGGGCCGGATTCCATATCCGGTAAACCAAACCAGGCGAAAGAGATGCATTAGCTCACGTTACCCGAGAGGGGAGGAGGGGAGGGGAATTAAAAGTGGGGCGTGACTCAAAATAGGTTTGGGTGGGATCACTGATATACAGAGTGTAACTCCCAGAGAACCCCGGTCCACTGAGGCCAAGTCACGTGATCCGATCACGTCCCAAGTATTTCTCTCTTACAAACACAGTTTTCTTTTACCCTGCAGAGGGAAATAATATATATCCCTTCACCTTCCACCCTGTGTAGTATCTCCCCTTTAGTACTTAGGAGTCCCTTGACCACCCCCTCATGTCAAACACAGGGTGTTTACACAAGTGTATCCTCAACATGCCAACAGGATGAGTAAAGACCAGGGGAAGGGGGAATCCTGTTGAGCATATCGCTAAAATGAAGCTCTACAAAAGAAGAAAAAACAAAGATGTAAGATGGAAAAAATACACAAATATGACTCAACTTTAAATCAAGAAAGAGGGTTGTATATTTTTTATTTTAGTTTTTTTACTGTAGTTCATCTTCGCTAAGTTTCGTAGAAGGGCCTGGAAATATATTTAGTTTAGAGGCAATATTGACAACTAGGAGGGGCATTGATTTCACAGTCCAATTTTCATTCTTTAGTTGATAGATAGAAAAGCTACTCGATATACTTTCCCGTATTCATAAGTCAAGTCATGTTAGTTACAGATGATCACTTCTGATGGGTATTATCAAACTTTTAATACAACACTGGGAGAGACTTCATGCGATTGAATTGGTTACGTTTTGGTATCGAGTGTTTATCGAACAAGTGGTTCTGTTTCGTAAACAAATATGGTGATTGGGGAAAATTTGATATAACAGATTGTAGGAGGTTAATTTATGTAGCCCTACATTCCAAATATTGACATAAAATGTCCTATTCAATTTAATTCTCAAATTGATTGATGTTCATTTTGACTAGGCCTAATATTTACATAACTTAACTGTACCTAAGCTTGTGTTTAAGTAAAAAGCTTACAGAAACCTCTGTACATGTATGTACATAATGTAAGTATAGATCAAACCGTGTCCTTTTATTTATTCATAACTGAATCTATTTTAAGTACCTTTCCCGTATATTTATTTATTTTTTATGCTAGCCCCTCGTATTACCACCCGTTAAAGCTATACGCCTACGTATTAATTACTCTAATGGGTTAGGGATGAGGGTGATTGAATCTAGAGAAAGTGTACCCACATTTGCGTGGAGAGTGTGGGAAATTATTTTATGAAAAAAACCACCATCAATACACCCAACCGGAATATAACTACGATCTCCTCATCAACGACAGTCTAGTCTCTTGTGAAAGTAACGCCATCATTTTGATATTTATAATAATTTTAGCTATTAAAATTAAGTTTACTCACTAAAATTTATTATAAATAGTTGTTTTGTTCTAAAATTGGCACACAGTTCTCAGTTCATTGCTTGGTACCCCATGGTATTATTAATGCACTAGATAGGTTCGTGTCATCCCCGAGGTAAGCCTATGGATGGGATGACGTCAGAATAGAGCTTACAGACTGGCAAACACACTGGGATATGCCTTTAAAGAATCAAATTTACCATTGATGTACTTTCATATGCAAGCATTTTATAATTATTCAATGATTGGTTTGGCATAGTCAATCCATCTGTTCCTGTTTACCAAAAAAGTGTACAAATTGGGCCAAAATAAACAAGAAAATGTATTTTGGGAAATTACCTAGTTCACTATGAATGTTATTTGTATAAAGCTAAAGTTACATTTCCAACAACTTGACTTGTAAGGGCTAGAGCACAAATAATTTTAGCAAAAAAACTTAAATTACATAAAGTAAAACTAAAATATAAAGTGCATAATGGAGTGGTTCTTTTTTTACACTGGCTGCATTTTAAGGCCAGGGTTACGACTTGATATTCAAAAGACACACCGTTATACACCTTAAAAGTGCCTCTAAGATTACACCACTATGCACAGTAAAAGTGTCCAAAAATTACAAATGGACAAAAATGTATCTTTGATATATTTGTATGTAAATTTGAAGAAAAATGAAACTTTAATAATATTGCTTTACTGTTTTAACTATAGCAAAATAAAGGTATAAGAAAATAACTTTAACTAGGATTCACAATTATTTTATTTAAGTACAGTACAGCCAATAAGTAGCGTGTCTGTCTACTGAGCTAAGAGTCGCAGGTTTGACTCCTGGCATGGCCGAAAAATTAATCATTGGTGAAATGTGGGTTTACCCTTTCACAGTGATGAATTATCGGCCGAGGACTGTATGTTGTGTTTGTCCTAAAACCCAGACCATCTGCTGAAAATAGTAATTGATGTAAAGTATAGTAGTTTTAAAGTTTTTAACACGATACAATTTGTTACACCTGGGACCGCACTTATATATACTTCAGAACCCCTCGTACCCAAACTTACACAAATTAAATTCAGCCTGAATGGAATTTGAGCTGACAAATCTACCAGAGCTGGTTAGTCAACGCATTAAGGCATAGTGTGATAGGCACTTATTGAGGCGGGACTGAAGGACTTACTTTCACTTGAAACTAAAAGAGGGGAAAAAGTACCAAATAATTATCGGTTAATATTATATGGTAAAGGAATTAATCTTGTATGCATGGCTCCAAACGTGTATTTTCCGTTTTATAAATAAAACAATTCACTATTTATTTAAATATTCTAAGAGCACCTTATCCCATTTGAGCAGATTATTGAGGGGATGTGTGTCCCCCTATATCGCTCGCTATAGTGTTAGAGATCTTGGCCACATTATGAAGCCGATGAAAAATTGAAATCTATATCAAACAGTAATAAAATAATATCTTTCGAAGGGATCCAAAAAAAAATGCCACAAACTTTAATTTCTGCGAAACTTAGAAAATATAATACACATTTGAAACTTTTGTATGCTCATTTATAAAGAGAAAAGATTACCAAAATAATTATAAAATTAGTAATAAAACTGATATTTTAATTTCTCATTTCAATAGAAAATATTGTGATCGTGCAAAAACTCGACATCGAGATTATGACGAATTTTAAAGTTAAACACAATTCCAAAAAAGTGAGTTTTAAAATTCTGTCTGTCCCCATGTTTGTCTTTTTGTCCCTGGCCACGAACTCGAAACGATTTAGTGGATTTTGTTTAGACTTGGTATCTAGATGTTAGAGGGCAATACCACCGAAAGTTTTTTTTTAACTTTACTTTAACCATTCCATTAAGGGTAGTAGATGAGTAATTTATTTGAATTTCAAATTTTTTGAAAATATCTGTAACAATTTTGTTTAAAATGCATACAGTATCTAGGATTTGTTTTACGTGGGAAATAGCACTTCACCTAATCTCATAGCTGAGGGAACTGCAGGACTTATGGCGTAAATATTTATCTTCGCTCTCTCGTTGTTACCTGTTGCCAAACCATTTAGATCTCGGTTGTTGGGAAGTGAGGGGGGAGGGTTTACTTGGAAATTCCTCATTGGAAACAATGTGGCATGAGGAGGTTAGTGGGCTCAATTGAAAGGCAAAAGCATTTCCTATCGGTCTACAGCCCTTTCTAGAAACATTAACTAAAATCTGTTCAGCATAGGAATTGTTTTCTTAAAGGCATTTCCACAATAGTATTTTGTTTTATGTATTAAGCTTTTTTTTCCTCATAATTAATATACAAACAAATATATTACAACATGCATTTTAAACTAAATACTATAAATTATATTCTTACTTGTTCTTAATCAGAAAATTAAGGTCACTATCAATATCAATCAAAGCTTTAATTTTCTCTAGGTTAGGTAATTCATTGTTACGGTAAATTGAATGTACCTTTCTGCGAATTTCTGCTTGAGTATAAATGACAAATGTCATATTTATCCAAACGCTTCATTGGAGTGCAGTTATTTGATTGGTGTCAATAACTTTCCCTTAGTTTTGAATTCTTATTTAATAGAAATTACTAATTTATAAGACACACCTGTAGCTTCTGCAGTCTGCATTGCCTCTTGATTTACTGAACAAGTTCCGTCTTAACAAAATAGGTGTATATTCTTAACATCATTGTCCTTTCTTTACTACTTAATATTTTCCTCTTGGAATGTAATTGTTTGTAACAAGCCAGAGATTCCTTAATTTGTATTATATTTTATCTGTTTAACAATACACTATTATTCAAATAAATATATTAATATACACATAAAACTATAATTCCACAACCTTACGGCAAAAATACAAAATGCTCAACCAACACATACACACAAAATCTTAACGTGATCAATAACAAATATTTTTCTACACAGAGTACTAATAAAATATGAGTGTTTATTTGGTTAATATTTTTGAGCTAGCTATTAGGAACACGAGACTCAAACTACGGTAACTTTACGACTGTACTGGAGGAAGAAACCACAATTACTGGCAACAACGACAGCCCAGCATTGCCAAATTTGATATACATTAGAAGGAAGACTGATCACGGGAAACAAAAGAATGACAACGCCGTTGCTCAAAAGTAAGCATGCAGTTCCCTCAGCAATGAAATTAAGTGTATACAATTGGTTTTGGGCAAAAAAATCGTTGAAGGGTAATTTACTGTTAGCTGATTTTTCAAAAACTTGAAATATTTTTAAAATGTTTCTAGCGAGTTGGTACCAAATGGTATCTTAGGAGGGTTTGACATGAAAAAGGACACTGTACTATTTGTTTTTGGAGTAAAACCTCATTTATGGGTAGTTTACTGATCACTGATTTTTCAAAAACTGGAAATATTTTAGAAATTGATTTATTGATTGTAATACTATTGAATTAATCGCCCCGCTTTGAGCATGGATTGAAACACTACGGATTGATTCCCTGATATAATAATGCTGTGATAATGTTTAGGTTGTCTATAGCTCCGTGATCGAGCGCCTATCATCACTGTACGGAAAAGATACCGTTTAACCAGCTGTCTATAGCTCCGTGGTCGAGCACTAATTAGAACGGTATAATTAATAAATGTAAGAAATAGAACTGTTGATGGCTATTTATTAACACACGGTTTATTTAAATGAGATCTGTTAATCACATATACATACTCCAATCAAATGATTTATATTAATCCACACTTGTGATAGTAACGTAAATTATTGTATTCTGTGTTGTCCCTGACTGCGAGAGCCAGTGCTAGATGTGTGCTACTTGTGCGTGGGTGTGAGTGTGGCTGTTTGTGGCTTGACGTGGGGGTGCTCTCAAAAATACGCACAAACAGTTTATATATGACATACCCCTTGCCCCTTGCTTCCCTTCGTCAAAAGTGTAAAAACTAACAAATAGAAAGAGTCCTGGCGACTGGTGTTGTGAAGGCTAGCTTCTCTTTAGTATAGGGAATTGGCATCTTTTGCCAAATACCGCGGAGTTATTCATATAAACAGGAAATAGCGCAGTTGTTCTTTTAACAGGAAATATGTTATAAAAAATAACTATTAGTGGTGAAATCCTTTTCCCATTATTTCTGAAATGCGCGTGTTTCTTCATGGATTAATCTTAAAAGGATATTCTATATATAACTTTAAAGAAAAATTACCTTCATCCATGACTTTTTATATAATTTAGAGTAATCCAAACCAATATCATTACATGATTAAGTTCAAAAAGGTATTTTTAGAATGTTTGATATGACAAATAACGGGGTTTACTTAGTTTAGTAGTTTAGGGTAAAAATGTGATAAAAGATCGTTTACTGCTGAGTGATTTCTGAAAGTTTGAATTATTAAATGGCTATAGTGATTGTAGTGACATTGGTATAATTAACTCTAAATTATGTAAAAAGTCATGGATGAAGGTAGTTTTTATTTAAAGTAATATAGGTAGAGTATCCTTTTAAGATTCATCCATGAAGAAACACGCGCTTCTTAGAAATAATGTGAAAAGGATTACACATTTAAAATATATTTTTTATACCATATTTCCTGTTAAAAGAACAACTGCGCTATTTCCTGTTTATATGAACAACTCCGCAGTATTTGTCAAAAGACGCCAATTCCCTATACCAATAAGAAGCTAGCCCTCACAACACCTGTCGCCAGGACTCTTTCTATTAGTTATATTCTACACTGTTGGCGAGGGGAGAAACATGCAAGGGGTATGTCATATATAAACCGTTGTGCTCATGTTTAAGGCATCTTCCGCCCACGCACAATTCAGTCAGAGCCACACTCTGGCAGTCAGTCTAACACAGAATAAAATAACTTACATTAATATCACAAGTGTGCAGTGATATAAAACATTTAATTGGAATATGTATAAGTAATTAACAGGTGTCATTTAATTAAACCGTGTGTGAATAAACAGCCATCAACAGTTATCTTTCTTAGATTAATTAATTATACCGTTTTAATTAGTGCTCGAACACGGAGCTATAGACAGCTGGTTAAACGGTATCTTTTCCGCACAGTGATGATAGGCGTTCGATCACGAAGCTATAGACAACCTAAGCATCATCACAGCATTATTATATCAGGGAATTAAACCGTAGTGTTTCAATCGACGCCCAAAGCAGGGCGATTAATTCCATAGTGTTACAATTGGCGCCCAACATGGGGCGATTGATTCCATAGTTTACATGATTTTGCATAAAATGAATATCGGGGGAGTGTTTGACATGAACAATACCATTAAATCTGTATACTATTTGATTTTAGGGGTGGGTGGCTAAATTTGGTTGTGGGTAGTTTACTGATGACTGTTTTTTTATTTTAATATAAAAAAATTGCTTTAGTGATTTGTTTCAAAATGGGTACCTGTAAATATGCTTCTATTTTAATAGTTATATGGATTTGTTTCTATATAAAAAGTTTTATAGTAGTTAGCTAGTGACTGATAATTGTAAAAAAAAATTTTTAAATAGCTATAACAATTTAGTTTTGAACTGATATTGGGATCAATTTTAGATTAACAATAATAATGTAACTTTATTTATCTAAAATGCATTAATTTAACGATAGTTTACTCACGAAAATTATTTAAAATTGGATTTTTTTTTAATTGACCTAGAAGATTGAATTCAAAATGAATATCTATTAATTGATTTTCATGATACATATGAATACGTTTTTATCTTTACAAATAAATAAATTTAGAGTAGTCTACAAATAATTTATTTTTGAGAATTTCAATCTTACTAGACATATTTGAACAATTTGGCTTAAACCTATTTTCCAAAATTATCTTTGAAGCCATAATACACAAAATGAGAAAGTTTGTGCGGATGTGCTGTACCATTTATTTTAAATTTGTTATAAATTAATTTCAGCCTTTATTAATTAACTAAAGAGTAATGTATAAATTTAGCATATTTTAGTGACTTTTAATGTAGTTACATATTATAAGCCATGTTAAACTCTTGAGTAGGTTAAGTTAAATAGTTGCTCTAATTTACCATGATAAAAATTCAAATAGTTTCAGGCAGCATTAAACTATTAATAAGTTTTCTTCTCCTCCTACAGCTAGCCCCCCCTCCCCCTTCCATTCCCCTAAGAAGTTCATTCAGAATATGGCCTTGATTGCATACCCTTCCCCACCAAGTAAATTTATAGATGTACCACTCCACAATACTGTTCACATACCCAAATAACACCTTGAATAATACTTACATCACGACATCTAAACTCGATCAAACTCAAAATGTATTAAAGAGTCTATTTTCATACATTCGAGATGTATTGGGACATAAGGATAGGAAAATACTCCATGTACTGTACGTACTAGCGGAAACAAGGGCATAGAAAATAGGTTTAAAAATTTACCTGGCACGCTCTCCACCTAGAAAAATTAGCTTTCCACTCCCTTTAAAGGAGGAATATTTCAAGAGTGTTTATGGAAAATATCTCAGTATAAAAGTAAGAGTATATTTATTTTGACTCCGTGTCTTACCACCTCTCGGGCTTCATGCATATGTACTAATAACACAGGTGTGCTAGGGATAAGGCAGGTTGAATTTAGAGGAAGTGCAAACATATCTACGTGGAGGGAAAAAGTAAAACCATTTAGGAAAAACCATCCTCAGTACATCCAACAAGGATTCAAACAAGTTATCAGCATTTAGCCATTCAGTCTATTGCAAGAGTGACGTCTTAGATCATTCAGTCACCGAAGCGATAAAAAGTATTTCAATCTCTAACAAGTATCAATAATAAAAAAAACTCATTTTAAGTGTTCAGTTAAAGAAATAAGCTGTTTAATCAGGACAAAAACTTTGATAAAAAGAGGCCTTAATTAACTGAGACGAAAACGCGTTGATGAAGTTTGTGCAATTAAAATAAAAATTAAAAAAATTATGGCTTAAAATCCCTACGAAAAAGTAAAACATGAATAGCTTTCCATAAATTTAGTGAATAATCTTTTGGGAAAATAAACAATGATTCTTTTTTAAAATCACTGAAATGTTTAGCAAAATATATGTAATTTTTTGTTTAATGATCAAGGCAAATTGATATGAGACTTAGGTAAAATTGTGTGCGTTAATTTTATTTTGAAATACCATGTGTTACTAAAAATTCACGTATTTATTTATTTTACACTTACGATTACGAAAATGGTCAAGTTTTTCAATTCAAAGTTAACCGAATAATTCGAACACTGGTTGTGTTTCGAATGTAACAACTGATAACACACAAGACAAGTATTGTACATGCTGAAAGCCACCTTTTTTTAAAAGCTATTTGGTTGCATACAATAAGAATAAATGGTATCCTAATAAAATGAAATTCGTGTGATAGATTAAAGTGATAATGTATAACTTTAATAGGGAACAGTATTAGTTTCCGGTATAAGTATCATAAGAAGTTGTACAACCGGTTGCCAGAGAGCTCGATTCTGACGTCATGCGCAATATCAATCTGAAATGGTCGTTCGCTTGCCCGCTCACACTTACCTTGTATATTCGTAGTACCATACTTGATGCCAGGCTATTATTTAGTTTGGTCAAGGAAAGAGTTACGAAACCAAAACTTGGTATCGTTTCGGTCATTAACACTCAAAACCAGCCGTGATACCAGAAATGCAATAACACTTTGATCTTAAACATTGGTGCCAATTCAGTCGCGAAAACACGCCTATATATAATAACCTCAAAGCTCTAATAAATAAGGTATTTAAAATTTACTTCCCTTTAGGGTTCACTCCAAAAAAAAGTTAAATAAACGATATATTTTGAAACAAGAAATTAACCTAATTATATTAAATGAAAATTGATTTTTATTTTGTTCTGATTTTATTAATATCTATACATATAATGAAACTCTAAGTTATTTCTATACATTTAAATTTTTGTGGAATTTTTTTTTTTCTGGGTAATATAAGCAATAAGAAGACCGCAATAATCTAATTTTAGTATTTTTGTCTGTGTGTCTGTGTGTTGACAATAAACTCAAAAAGTACTTATCGGATTGAGACGGGACGTTTTCTGTTGGATTCCTTATTTTTACGGAAACTAGGTAGTCAATATACGATTACGCTATCTCATCTGTGAGAAAAGCACCGTCAAAAAATCCGGGTGTAAGCAGTAAACATACGGCATGGTTACTTTGCGTAGGTACAAAGAATGGTACTTAATTCAACCAGTGGAAATGAAAAGGGGAAGGTGCGTGTTCATATTTCTTTGGGAAACTTCGTATGCTCATAAATCACTGTTGCCGAGTAGGTTTCATTATTTTATAGCATTTAAAGTGGTCAGTTGTGTTAAATACTTTAGCGCTGCAAATATTCATGCTTACTGTTTAGTATCAAGTCAAAAACACCATTTGGTTTGGTGTGATAGGGTGCTCACTATAGAGTGCTTCTTTCAATTTAATTTATTTTTGTTTCTTAAATAGCAAAATATAACTATTTAATTTGGTGTTCATTTGCAACAATATCTCCACATAATCGAGCAAATCTTGATGCAAGGATTGCAAAAATGTTAACTTATTTTGGTTCCTCACTACAGGTAGTCATTAATGTGTGGCATCGTTAGCATACGAAACATTTCCCTCGCCTTATACGTGTTTGAAATTATGTTTTTGGTAGTATCGATGAATCGCTAGAAAAAAAAGTTAATTCAACCAAATTAAGTGCGAGTAAAGCCGTTAATATAGTAAAATGTTATTATTGTTGAACACATTTTTTTAGTATTTTCTTACTACCAAAATCCTTCTATGCCATACATGTTGCCGTTCTAGAATTCGAGTATTTCTCGTTATTATAGCTTCATTTCAGACTATGAACTATTGTACACACACGCGAATTTTCCGAACTTAGTTTATTACAGAATTCAGTAAAAGTTTATTAGTATTGTATGAACAACAAGTGTCTTGGCTGTTATTGGGAGAATTAGGGCGATACGTGGTTTGAATCTGAGTTTCTTTGCGCCTTTTCTAGCTACCCGTCCGGGGTCTCTACATTTGTATACTTTTCGGCAAGACTGGGTTTGCATAATGCATATCTAATAGCAAATAGTGCGAAACATATAGTTCACAAGAAGTCTAAATACATTATTTTTAATGATAGTTTTCATAACCGATGCATTTTGAATAATAAATAGTGCACAATACATACATTTTATTTAACTTGAGCTATTTATGCGTTAGGTTAAGCTAATATCTACATTGGCTGCATCCCAACATATTCACTATAATCATCCTATTATCTCATCGGCACATGAAAATAATTCCGTGAAAAGTATGTACTATCGGTACAATCAGGTGTCCCCCTGGGCAACCATACATTAGTACTGGCTAATATTTCCGTAAACTGAACTACAGATTGACGTAGCCTAGACACACCATTGTTATCACCATTCTTCCACACAAATGTTGTAACATTTCTTTTAAACTCTACCTTCCTCATCTTTATTCCACATTGTGTAGCTAAATGCGGATAAACTAGATGGGTAGGACTTGGACCAAATGAACATGATAAATTTGGAAGACCTGCAATACTAATAATATTTTGGAAGAATAAATCAAACCTAGATGTAAAAGAGAGATTATAGGACAGCAGGATGGAATTGAAGTCCAGTCTTTCTTTTCAGAGGGCTGTAGAGATAAAAACTGAGTCAAAACTTTTGAGACTCCATTCTAAACCTTCCATTTCTAATCCAAGTAACACGTATGTATAATGTGTGTATGTACGTAGACCCATATATGACAGATGCATAAATATATGTTGATACATTCAATGCTATATATATTTATAGACACGTGCTTATAATTGGTGGTCTTGTAAAAAGACGCGTATGAACAATGTAGATGAATGGGTTGTACGCCCCTCTGATATTAAACATTCAATTATAGATGAGATAACAATATTCTCTTACAGTTGTTTAGTTTAATCTCTGCCACAAAAATTGGGCGGGTTGAAAAGGCACTTAACTTAAAGTACGCCCACTTTTATAGTCATGAATATACAAGTTCGCAGTAAAAACATTAACAGTTTAGAAAACATTATCTTCTAACGATGGTATTTATCATACCGAAACATGTAGAAAGTTTACTAAGTAGTACTTAAATAACCACCTAACCTTTAAATGAGCAAGGGATTAAATATATTTTTAGAGATTTGAAACGATAACATATGATTATATCCTAATATTACTTTAACCTTGTTTTTAAATCATAAATAGTATTTTATGTTAACTTATATTCCAATAAACTGCATTTTATTTGACTTCAATTTTGACTTTTTTTATATGATGTAAAACTCATTATAAGTGTAATCATTCTACAAGCTACTCTTATTGTATTTTTTTAACTTTTTTTTTTACTTGGCTCATAAAGTATTTTATTTTTTCATAATTAAAAACTTTTTCTTAGACATTAAAAAAAAATTGTCTCACATATTCTATGTGATTCAATAAATCTAGATTGTTTCAAATATTATTCTCATTTTTATAAGGTCTGACATATGACTGAAGTGAATAATTCATAAGTTTTACCTGAAAAGCATATATCTTCATTTTTTAACTTAATAAATGTTATAACACTATCTCTATTCTTGTTTTTAATTTGCTTCATGTTATTTTAGCGTCTAATTCTAAAAATTGACTATTTTTTTTAGATTACTACTGTTTAACTATTTTTATATCGTTCTTATAGTTCTGTAACTCAATATATGATAACTTCTATTTTTAAGTTTGATTTTATCTCATAAAATTATTAGTTTAGATTCAATAAAGACGCCAAACAATTTTATCCGCCAAGATCTACTTACTTTAGGATTCAGCGATACTTTAAAAATTATTAGTATATCAACTGATGTAGCTTTTGGAAATGTCATAGTTGTCCGAAATGTCCGCCCGAATCTGACTACAGTCCTATATACAGATTTCATCCAGTTCACAAGTAGATTTATCAAATATTGAAAAATAAAATAGAAAAAACATTTTACTAGCCACCTTGTTGTTCGCGTGTAAGTCGTTTACTTACGTATTGCCATAGGGGTAAGGTCGCATATATTGGGAGGGGAGAACTGGATTTGATTTCCTTGCCTTCTCCAAATCTCCTTCACCCACCTCCCTTCCCACTACTACTTCTACACCCCAATAGTGATTAGAGCAAGGGGCAAATACATGGTCACATGTACAGTTCCTTTACGAACCAATAAATAATAAACAGCTTTGTGTGGGTGTGAATGGAGCAAGAGACAGGGGGGAGTTGAAGAGGGGGCAACGAACCCCCCCACTAACTTCTCCCCACAAGATTGCCGGGTTCGGTTGTCCTCACCTTCTCCTAAAGGGGCAGGGAAATGAAATGACGATACCTAAATAGTTAATTCTGAACCCCTGCATGTCTGTCGTAACGGAGATTGGGGCCATGGTCTGATGATTTGGAGGGAATGGACGGAGCTCTATTAGTCATGGAGTTACGGCTCGGAGTACGCATTCTTGGAGTATAAAGTAGCAGCAGGCCAAAGAAAGTGGATGGAGCTCTATTACTCATGGAGTTACAGCTCGGAGAACACATTCTTGGAGTATAAAGTAGCAGCAGGCCAAAGAAAGTGGATGGAGCTCTATTACTCATGGAGTTATGGCTCGGAGTACACATTCTTGGAATATAAAACAGCAGCAGGCTAAAGAAAGTGGATAGAGCTCTATTACTCATGGAGTTACAGCTCGGAGTACGCATTCTTGGAGTATAAAGTAGCAGCAGGCCAAAGAAAGTGGATGGAGCTCTATTACTCATGGAGTTACGGCTCGGAGTACACATTCTTGGAATATAAAACAGCAGCAGGCTAAAGAAAGTGGATAGAGCTTTATTAGTCATGGAGTTACGGCTGGAAGTACAAACATTAATAGAGTAGAGGGCAGGAGTTTTGATTAATGTATTTAACGGGTATTACTAAACCAAAAGATTAAAACAGCATACAATTTACAAAGAAAATTAGGTTTAGACATATATACACTCATCGGTGGGCACGCAGACTAAGCGTTAGGTGTGTCTAGTCTATTTTTCTTGTGACGAGAACTTTGGGGTTAGAATCTCGGTCAGGTGTATTGAGAGAGGTGTGTCTTAGTGCATGCTCCATTCTTTCTCAAATCAAATGTGGATACATTTCCCTTAGAAGTAATTCTATCTTCTTCATCCTTGCCACTTTAGCGTAATAAAAATGTTGATAGTTCTGACGGAAAGTAGGACGTGCTGAAAAAGAACAACACAAGAAAGTATGTTTCTAATAGTGCACTCCAAGTTCCGGCTCTATTATTTAATTATTTATTTCACATGTGCCGGTGGGCCTTAATATAGGTGTTAGTTAGGATAATTAAGTCTGTTTTTATGTCAATTACCAGGAAGTTGGGTTTCGAATATCACATGGTTTTTGCTCAGTGGTTCCTCACTCTTCCTCCACTCGAATGGTTGTAGTTTTTCTTTATAATATACCTTCCTCCTCCCTTAAGGATAGTCTGGATGTGTAGTAAGATGAGACGTATTAAAAAAAATTAATTTACCTTTCGAATGGTGATACAAATTTACATACGGAGGTGTTCAGTAAATATTTTTTCTGCAAAATTTCGATGCATTAAAATACATTAAATTTAAACACGCCCTTTCTCTTCTTGTAAACATAATCGTCTTTAATATTTAGACATTTATATAAACGTCGCAACAATCTTTTTAGAACCACTATGCGAAAAATATGGTGTTTTGTCTTTGGAAGAAATTACTTCTTTGAACTCCACATTGTTTTGAAAATGTTGTTCTTCCAGCTCCTTCTCGAATGCCAGAAACAACCCGATGGCACAGGAAACCAGGAAGCAGGAACTCTAGGGAGACCGGTCAAGGCGCTCCCAACCCCATCTCGGTTTGTGTCAGTCTGGTGGCGTGAGGGTGGGCGTTGTCATCGACCGGAATTACACCAGCCGGATACCGAATTCCAGTCGATTCAATGTATTAACGACGTCGCCTACTTGGAGATCTCAAAGCTATTTTGCGAAGCGGCCTGCTTCTTAGCTTGACACACCTAAGCAGTCTAAGCTCTATTACACTTCCACACTAATGTACGGAATAGAAAGAGAGGGAATAAAATAAGCAGTTAATCCTGTGAGACCTCTTGTTTATCTACTAATAGCAGTTTACCTCTTCCTCTGACGAGCTTACACACTCACTATGATATTTGCTCCTTAAACATAGATTGGCTTTTTAAAATTACATTTATCTTGTTACCATAGATAAACATTTGCACTCAAGGACTTTTTTTAATATAGATCCTGGCAGGATATTTCCTACAGGACATTTTTGGGACTAAGATAACTAGCCTAAGTTGTAGAGGATTTATAAAAAACACGTTTACAAATAAACTACTTCAAGAAATAATAATTTTCTGACACAATAGGACTATTTTTATATTTATTTAAGAATATTTTTTTTCAGAGTAATATTTTTAAAATCCACTGAATAAAACGTAAATTCACTAACAAGGGAAATACGTAAGGTACCTACTGGTCAGCACTACTTAACGGCCCTTGACATTTTCAATCGTGGCTACACAGTCCGTATCTTTAATTATGTGACCATATCAACCAATGAGAAAGTCGATAGCATCATCCAATGCAACACTTCAAAAGAAAATCGTCTATAGCGAATAACGTGATGTGTGGTAGAAAGGATCAAACATGATATTTCAGTGAATCAATATTCAGTCATAATAAAGCCATATAGGCTACAACCTATTTTTTGATAAATATACGTGAAATGCAGGCTGAACGGAATCATAATAAATGTATTTGATTTTTTTACAATTATATAGTTGGTATAGTGACAAAACTTGAATATGAATGAAACACCATTTGTAGGCCTACCAGTATTCTGGATACAAACAAAGCAACGGATACTTTCACTCCCATATTTTCTTAACTGTGATTGGTATTCCGTATATATTTAGTCGTAAAAATGTTAAGTTGATCCAACTTCTACGGAGTCATAGGTAGTAAGGACTTGCGGATAAGTATTCGGTGGCCAGACCCATCTTCTGCTGTGGTATCGATATCTTACGGACCAATAAGTCCCTTATGGATACAGAGTCTTGTGTTATAAACTTCACAATAACGAGTGGCGTTGACGACTGCTCCACTTTTCAAAAATGTTAGCCATACTGTCCCGTTATATGGTAGGCACGATATCAGCAAACGTCGCTATTGCGAGTGTACAATAGCTGACAGCGCCACGACGGCTTTTAGAAGCCGTAGAGTAGCTATGTGGCTGTATTTTAATGTAACCTTCCCTTGTGGAAATAGATTGCGGAATATTTAGAAGATCTGGGAAATTTCTTATTGAACACTCCTTGTATAAATACTAAGCATGTTCTTCCCTCAGAAACAAATTGGGGTCGCCTAAACTCGTACTAGGTAAAAGTTAGTTAAGACTATGGGCACTTTCTTGAAGATTAACGATTACTTCTAAGCCAATAACAAGATTTCAGCGTGTAATGTCCTGCCCGCTCTGCACGAGTAACGAATACTTTAGATTTGTCCACTCTGTTCAACCATATTTGCTTGGAAGACCCAACAAATTTCAAAACCAAATGGCTCTATCGTGCGCCTTCACTGTGAAACAAGACAAGATTAGACATCTATGTTGAGTGTTTTAAGGAAATAGCTAGTTGAATTAAAAGTTTGTGTGTCATCATTATTTATTGATTTGTGTTATGAAATAGCACCAATTATAAAACACCCAACATCATGACTTAAGATATTAGTTTATCCACTTGATAATAAAACAGGTTGATAGTCGCCTGTTTCAATGAGACAGTGCAAAGCATATGTCTGTTATCGTGTGGATTCCTAAGTCACTCAAATAGATGTTGCTATATAATTTTAGCAAAAATATGGATAAAATTTAATGCCTTAACCTTATATTAGAGCATGAGAATAAAACGTAAATATTAAATAAGATTGTTGAGAAAATATAAAGTATGTTGTCGTGCAAAACTTTTTGTTTGGAAACATAGGACCATAACATGCAAAACGGAACGTGTGGCAACCCTAAAACTGAAACGAACTGTTTTGATTCCACTTTGATTCGGAAATTTAGCGTCTAGCCCAGTATACTCGTATAACAGTTTTACATTGCCCTGGTGACATCAGCAATTAGGAGTTTCAATCTTGACAAAAAAACAACACCAACAATGGTTGACTACGCGTGAAAACTCGTGTAATATAGAACGTCTATATACCTACTTGCACTGTGTTTACCGAATACTCTGTAATAATGCAGTGAAACATCTAGGGCACGACCATCTTGAGTGATACAGTGTGAATTCAGGTTGCCGTGACCGAAATGATCTACATTGTTGTGGCATTGCTGGCAAGTAGTTCATCCAGGCAGCGGAGTCCTAGATGGTTATCTTGCCGTTCATCACAAACTTCACCGGAAATGGTGGAAGGTTAGTTAGTGACATCTCTCATTAAGCACATTTCTAGAGCAAAGATATAATAACAATAATCAAGTGTATCAACCTTAATACTCGTGCACGGGCTGCTTCCACCGTGTTGTTCGATAAAACGAGGCGACTCGTGGATGTAAGCCATGCTAGTCACCAACGTTTGAATTTGTAGGCCTATGCTCATACAGTGGCGCCCTCAGAGGGGAGGGGAATAAGAGGGGAATTTTCACCTCCCTCAACTCAAGATAACACATAATTTTTATATAATATATAACACTAAAGATGTCACATGCTTGGCTAATTTTTAAAACTAGAATTATGACAATATTCAATAAGTGATCGATCCGATATACAAATTAAATGTTTCTGTAAAAGTGTAATTTTTAAATATATTTTTGACAATCTCTGGATTTTATTTAATTCATAGTCAAATTGGCATTTCCTCAACTACTGTTCTAATATGTCATTTTTTTCTTATTAGCTATTGAGTTTATATGCATATATTAATTATTCTAGTGTAATAGAGATAATGAAGTTAGAATTTTAGAGTATATTTACTCACATTTGCTTGGAGGAAGAGTGGGAAACCATTTATGAATAACCACCTTTAGTGCACCCAACTGTGATTTTAGCTTCAATATCCCCGTCACAGCCATCCAGTCCAAGACAAGAGTGACGCATTATACCATGCGACTACCGATGCGGGTGAAGAAATAAATATGTCGCCATGTGGAAATGTTTTACCTTAAACTCGTCTTAATTTTTCCTTAATTTATTTACAGCTAGTGCCGAGAGTAGTTAGAATAGAATATAATTAGAAAAAAAAAATCTTTTTCGTATTATGACTCAATATTTTCCAATCATATTGGAAAGTGTATAAGAAAATACTAGTTTTTTTTATCTCGACAAGATCTATTTACTTTCCCAAAGTCAGGTCTACGCAACATAAAGAAGATATTGGGGTTTTGAAAAGTCAACACCAGGGGTGGGGAACCTTTTGGTACTGGAAGACCACATCCCTTCACGGATTCCCAAAACTATTGAAACAATTTTCAATTATATTAAAACCGTGTTCGGTGGCCACATGGTCTAAAGTGTCACTTTAATGTTAGGATAGACTGCCGATTATAGGGAGATCAGGGTTCGAATTCCGATCGGATGTTATGAGGGCATTCCAGGATGGGTTTTCACTATTCTTACATGTAAATGTGGGTACACTTCCTCTAAATTCAACTTTACTAATCCATAGCTCATTAACGTGATAATTAGTACATATGCATAGGATAACCTGAAGATGGCACTGAAAAATATTATTAGCTTTGGCCCTGTTAAAAAAAATTGTTTTTGAAAGGCTAAAGTTTTTAACCCCTTAGACCATATTATTTCCAGAACTGAGGCATTTCGCTTAAAAATGTCGTTTAATATAATAATAATAATAAAATGTATTACAAAACTTAAAAGTCAAGGTTTTAAATAATTGTATCGACACATGTTGACATCTTTCACCGACATTTTTATGTGAACGCCTGTTACGCATCTCAGCACTCAGCTAGGAAGCACCAATAAGTATAATATAAACATTCCAGAGAGAGCCACGGCAACTGGCTCCGTGGTCAGTACACTTAGCTACGAACCTAGCGGTCCCAAGTTCGAATCCCGACTAATACAGCAGGTATTTTTCACGAAATGGGAACTATCCCAACGGTTACCTGGGTCTGGTTATTTAGGCTTAAGTTAGGTTTAAGTTAATTCTTGGCTCCACACTTGTTATAATTACTTCCTTCACATCACCTCATTGCGGGTACGACGTGTAGACAACTTCTACAGGTGGACTTAGGGCAACGTTCTGTGCTACCAGAGCGGCTAAAAGTCTACACACACAGGCGACCGAACATGATAGCATATCTCTCCCGGTCAAAGATTTCATACGCTAAGAAAACGTGCAAGAATAATTTGCTGTAGCCCAAGTGTTTATTTGGTTTCTATATTCTCGTGAAATTAAAACGAAAACATAACACATAATGAACAAAGTGACTGTTACACACATTATTGTTAGAGTAATTCAATTAACTTAATATCGTCAATGTGATATTATAAGGGCCATATAAATTTGAAATTAACAGCTGACACGTCCATAAAACAAGATGGAGCAAAATAATTTATTTTCGTTTAAAATAATAACACCAGCGTTACCTACGTGCACACACACAAACACACACACGCACGACTGTCTCAAGACTATTTGCCTATTGCCATACACACTCGGACGAAGTGTTCGTACTTAAATCAGAAGATAAACTTGGGATGAAAATTTACGGAAGTTATCAGAAAATAATCAGCAAAGTTATTATTCTAATTAATAAGAGCCCTGTCTTTGGATAGGTCTGTTGCCTTTTACAAATTAGGTGCTCCAGTAAATCCTACTAGCATCTTCCTTTTTTACAATCTAAAACTTCATCTTCTTTCTTTGATTGAAGTTATCCGTCAGTTGCGTTTGTGTTCTTCCTGGTCTCTGTCTTCTCCCTCCAACATTGCCTTCCCCCCTCCCCTCACTCAGTAAGCCATTTCTTCTCATAATATGATCCATCCAGTTGGTTTTCTTAACCTTTAACTAGTGAGGTGAAGTTTACAATCACAAGTGGTGAGGTGGGGTCTAGGGGACCCCAGACTTAATTCCTTTGTTATATACGCCCAAATTTTTTTTATAGGTCATTAACCTTTTAATACGTGTTCTTGCAACCCAATACCATAAGAAACTGGTTAAATTTAAAATAATATAAAATTAATAATAAATAATTGACACTAATAAATTTACTTTATATTTAATCTTTCTTCTACAATTTATTTAGTAACAATTGCCAAAACATGAATTATAAAATAATAAATGAATTTTGTGTCAGCTTACTATACCCATGAAAAAGGAAATTATGAATAAAATAGATTAGATTAATATTTTATGAAATATGCTCAATGACATCCAAGCAATAAATTTTTACGAAAGGCAAATTGAGGTTCCTCACAATTTTCTTTTTTTTAATATATACTGGTGTAAAAATGACAAAAATTGAATTAAAAAGAGAAAGCCTACAATATAGAAGAAATAGACATGTAAAGAAAGACAAATGATAAATACAACATATAAATACAATATAAAGAAAGAGAGGGAGAGAGAGAAAAAAAAGCACTCGATGCCTACACACAGTTTTTGCATATGGCATGCGAACATTCTCCACAAATATTTTGGTTGCACTTAACACAAAAATTTGCTGTCTTCCTGTCTTTGTTTCTGGGACAAGTGTAGCATCTCTTCTTCTTCGGTGGGCCCCCGTGTTGAACAGGATCTTCCGGTTTTATTCCTGATATTGCTTGGATTTTTTGACGAAGCTCACGGGGAAGTCTGAGATTTACTGCTCTTCTCTCCAAATGTTCCTTTATCAAAAAACAGCCGAGTTTTTTAATAAAACAAAAACGATTCATTTGACTCCGTTCCCGACTGTCAGAGTACAAAACATAGGCATTATTTGCGCTAATATCTAATAAAGCAAAGAATAATGCCAAAGTCCACCGCCGTGTTCTTCTATTGCAAGAATATATTGCACATTTTTTATCGAGGTTATCAACTCCTCCTTTGAAGGAATTGTAATCAATTATCATTTCCGGTTTACCTGAAACTTCGTCACACTTATCATCGTGATGGCAGGAGCTTAGAAGAATCACAGCCTTATTTTTCTTGGGGACGTAGGACACTAAAGTGGCTGCGTTAGTGAATCCGAATAAGCTGCTTCCAGGTGCTCTCCCCCGATTGGGTAAAAATTCTTTCGGAATTTCGGGTTTATTTTTCCTTAGAGTTCCAAGAACTGTTAGGCCTCTATTTTTTAGTTCATTTAGGAGTTCCATAGACATAAACCAATTGTCACATGTAACATTTCTGTTCGATTTTTCTATGGGTTTTACAAGACGGACAACTGACTGTGTGGGGATAGATAATTTTTTTTCTTCATGTGTTAGGCCAATGCTATCTGAATTTTTTCCTCCATATAAATACGCATTGAAAAGATATGAGTTCCGAGCATCTGTAAGGCATAAAACTTTCAAGCCATACTTTGCCGGCTTATTAGGCATGTACACGCGAAATTTGCATCTTCCGCGAAAGGGGACGAGCATTTCATCGACGCAGGCATTTTGGCTTATGCAATACATCCGCTGGGAATTGAGAAGAAATTCAGCCCACACTTCATTTACAGCTGCAGTTGGATCCTCTTGTTTCCGTGCTTCTCGAGTATTTTTATCATCGAATCTAATACACACCGTCAATATAAAAAATCTTTTCATTGACATGGTGCATCTAAAAATGTCCCTTCCGTGCCCGTCGTCCGAAAAAAGGGAACTCATGCTTTCTCTTCCGGATTTAGATATACTAGAAAGCAAAAGTAGACCTAGATAAGCCCGCATCTCAACCAGGTCTACATTGCGTAAGTCAGTACGGTTCGGGTCTTGGAAATTACTTCTATATGCTTCTAATTGAGTATTTGTGAAATTCACAATTTTTTCTAACATAGTATTGGGCATTAGAAGTTCCCACATCACTAGAGGATTTATATCTCCTGGAGATAGTGCTCTGGCTTCGTTCCGCAATCCTGGTAAATGACTCACTATATTATGGGCAGGTGCCCTACCTCTGTGTCTTGGTTTTTGTTTTCCCCAAACATACGGAATTCTGTTTTTACCTTTCCCTCTGTAAACATCACGAGGCACACTCTCACCATCCTCATCGGTAGATTCACTATCACTCACCTCACTCTGTTCCGAATCAGATTGATGATCACTCAGAACAAAATCTGCATCTCCACCATCATTGTCACTGTCTTCCAAATCAGAAATAGGCAACTCATCACCCAGTGGTCTGTTGAGCTCCTCCAAAATTAATCTAGCAAACTGTGGATCATCACTTCGAAAGATTACCCGTTCGCGCGACATTTATACCAGAATATTAGAAAAAACTATATTTGAAAAAATCCGAACACTAGCAGTGAGGTGGGGTCTGTGGGACCCCAAGACGTCTTTCCTGACCAAACACACGAAGGAAACTGACTGGAAAAGTGAGTTACAGTGAGAGCATGTTGAGACAGGAAATGTCAGGTGGGGACAAGATGTTAGCATGAGGGGAAGGGGATTCACAGAAATTTAAAGGGCTGCTGGGGTCTCCTAGACCCCACCTCACCATTTAAAGGTTAATAGAATCACCTGCAAAATGGTTCTCTTTTCATTGATTCTTCTTAGAAATTTATTATTCATTCAATCTATCCATTTCATTCTCTATATTTTCCTTCAGCACCACATATCAAAACTCTCAAAACATTTCTTATAATTCTTCCTCAGGGAAGTAGCTAATAAATATACGACGTGTATTCACACTGACATTGTTTTTAGTCTTTTTTCAGGAATAAACAATTTTATCAACAAATAAAAATCCCCTTCAGAAAATGGTTTATGTATGAATATAGCTAAAGTTAAAGTTATATTTTAAAATTATCGAGAATATTTTATAAACCATGCATATACTTATAAGATGAATTTAACTTAACACAACTTCCCTTGGACTAATTTTTAAAATAAAGAGATTACGTTTTACCTTTGTTTGAAAGACAAGCTGATCACCATTATAATTTACTAGTGTAATATTGCTTGTTCAGACCAACGTTCAAATAAATAATTTTATCTGACAGTTAAAAAAATTTACTAGATCTACTTTCACTTATTAATACGTTAAGTTATATACCAACTAATTTAAATTTACATTGAGTATATTGTTAATGACTGACACCTGGACACGGGAATCGAACCCTGCTTAGTAAACCAATGTTTTACCACTGAGCTGTCCAGGATTCGTACCGTGCTCAGGATCATTCTTCAAGCATAATTTAAGGCCGAGTCTGTGATGGACGTGTGGAATCGTCAGCTACATATGACCTCACACATCTATTGCGAGATATCAGATACTACAACCATCTGTGACTCGAGAGGGCTAGAGCATTGGCGCGTTAAGCTTAAGGTCCCGGGGTTGGTTCCGATGTTCAGGAGTTATTTTTCAAATTATTTAATTTAGTTAAAATGCGGTATCCTTCATACGGGCAGTGCCGTAGTTACAATTATTTGCAACATGTGTTTTGATATTCACTAATAATATATATAAATGCTATAATAACTTACCGCGAAAAAAACAATCAAAAAATATTTTTTACCTTAATATTTTCTGTGCATTCGTCTAGAACATTGTAAACTATGAACTGCGCTTCTCAAACCAAGCGAAGTTTCCATGATAGATACTTATTTTGATAATATTAGCCATGATAGTTGGTCGTAATCAAGGTAGTAGTTTACTTGTGCTGAATTCAGTGCTGGTTAAATCGTTCCAGGATAGCATTAGTTTCACCTGAAGTCGTTATGATTACGGTCAGGGCCGCTTTATTTCCCTTTTCACCCATGCGCAGATCACTATTCTGAAGATATTGACCATAAATAACGGACATAGGCATGTTTTGTTAGATTGAATAGGTACTGATGAATACGACCCTCGTGTTTTCGCCCTCATTGTATCTCAGCTAGTTACGACTGTTTATGACTTAAGACAGTACCAAACAATACTTTGGTTACTCGTTCCATGACCAAAATAAATAGCTCTGTTTCACCCAGTGAGCTAAAAATTCTGCGCCAATTTTAAAACAGAACGGCCCTCTATGTTAGCTTTTAACGAGTTTCGTTGTGAACGGATATGAATAGTTGTCTATAGTATCAAAATGATGGACAACAATTAATACTACTTATAAATACAGAGTGGTGAGGAAACAATTAGACGATCTTTGCTGAGTAAAGTGGTGGACAACGCGCTGAGGTTTGACTGACGTTTGGTGACGCTCCCCTGAGTGACATTATCTTCAAAAAGTGAAAAAGTGTAGTATATAGTTTGCTTTTATTTAGCTAGTGAATGTTCACTTTTCATTGTGTTAGTTTCTAAATTACTAATCGTCTAATTGTTTCGGCCTCATCATGTATATTACAATAGCTAGATTTTATATTATATTCTATATATTATATAAAACTAAACAAATATTATTGCGTTTCCATAGCATACTAATTATAGGCTTAACAGTTGCTTTCTACATACACTTTTGTGAATTTAAGTTAATATTGTGGATTTATAGTTATTTATTATTGGGAAATTTATTTAAGAAACGTTTATTCATTTATAAAAGAAAAAGAGTACGATTTGATACAGGCCTACGTATCAGTATATACATACTTGTTAGGTTTTTATGGGATTTTTTTAACACGTAAGTTTAGCTGTGTTATATAAATAGTAGGCTTAGTTAAAATAAATACCAATCCAGCTAAGAATAAAACGTATAGTAAATTTACAGTAAGCCCTACATGAAGGGGTACGTAAATTATATTATCAGCTGCTATATTAAATTTATCCCAACTGTCATCTTTGTCAACGAAACTCAACTCAAAAGTGTTTTCTCGCCGTTTAGCTTGGTCAGCACCACTTGGTCGATCGATAGTATTCTATACTAAGAAACCCGCCTTGGTGGCGTAGTTAGCTAACACTCTAGTTTCGTGTTGAGCTAGACTGCCGAGGACTGGGAGATCGAGGCTCAAATCTCACTCAGGTGAACTGGGGGTGGTTTTTCCAAAATGGTTTCCACTCTAACCCCACGCAAATGCGGGTTCACTTCCTCCATATTCAACCTTCCCAACTCCTAACTCGTTAGAGTAATTAGTACTCAAGCGTATAACCCAAACGGGTAATAGCCCGTCTACCACAAACTCACCCGCTTGTCGGACTCGCAACTACGCGGTAACTTAATTTTGTCTGTCTACAATAGCTTACGCATACACAATCGTATGTCGGAACTGTCGGACCCGATTGTCGGGAGGAGATGAACATTGTCCATCTCTTGCGTTTATGTAGTTGCGTTGGCTTACGTCCAGCCAATAAAAAGAACCAATATGGATGAACTACTAAAATCAAATAATATGAAGATTTTGGTCTATGATAACAACGCTTGGAAATGTATAGTAAAGAATACAGGATTTTCAATTAAAGTCATGTGTATTTAACCATTTAAATATTTTTAAATATTTATTTCTTATTTGAAAACATTAATATGAATTTGACTTTAATAGTCATCATTGATGTTTGTTCCTATTGGTTGAAATTACGTCTTACGACTTTTCATTGTAGACAGTCTATTTTGTCTTTAAGAGAAGCGTAATTACGGGTGCATTTGGGATTGCGTAGTTGCGAGTCCGACAAGCGGGTATGTTGGTTGTAGACAGGCCATAATAAGACGTGGTGTTAAGTATTAGTTTATCAATACTAAGAAGTAATCATTTCAATCGCGATGACTCGCCTATTGTCAATATTGTTTGGAATGTAACATTAAAGAGAATTACGGTAGGAAGAACAGCATCTAACAGTTACAAAAGTCACTAAAACTATTATCATATATATTAATACTTCAATACAAAATATTATGTAGTTGTCATTCTTTTAATGATAGTATAAATCAAAGCCTACTAGTAGTCTTGTGAACAGTAGACCTCGCTTCATATAATAATGTTCTTATTGTTATTAGAGTCTTGAGATTTCTCTTTGGATTTCAAGTTAAAATAATATATCCTATACATTTTCCTGAGATTTGAAGTTAATATTTTACCAGTGATCAAATTAGACAGAAAACACATAAAGACTATATTCCATGGTGCATTATATTAATAGATAATAACAGTTGTTTACGTGGTTTAAGACGTCAGTCTCGCAATGTATGTCATCGTTAAAAAAATCCACGAATAGTGGATCGATTGCTTAGAAAATTCAAATTAATTAAGATGAGCTATTAAATCAAAAACCTTTTAGGTGGCTGGCTATCACATTGAAAAAGTTAGCCAGATTAAAATAAATTACATAGGGGAAGGTCGGTGAATACCGATCAGCAAGGTAATACCGATCAGCTGTTTACTCGGTGGATTTCAAATAAACTTGGTTCTGATTAGTGCTGCTATCTAGCGAGACGTGTTAACACAAAAACTATTGCCAGTTGAAGTGGAACCGCGTTGATGTTTGGATGTTATTCGAATAATTTAAGTTTTGTAGTTTTCAAACTTTTGTTGTGCTTGAACAATATCAACCGTAAGTTGTATTTTTATTTAACTAAAATATATATTAATATCACCCTAACTAATAGAATATATTGATGCATAAATTATCTGCATAATTATTTAAAATATAGTCAACCGGTCGACTTGGCTGCCATATTTGTTTTTGAATTACACATAGGGTAATACCGATCGCGCCTTGCGGGTAATATCGATCAGCATACAAAATTGATCGGTATTACCCTTCATTGATTTAAATACGTTTACCTTCAAATATTATCATGTAATAAATTATGGGTGTGTATATTTCTATACAACTATTTATTTTAAAATTCCTCTTTTCTTTTTTATTAATGGAATATTGTCCATTTTATCTGGTATAGATGCCGAAATTCAAGGGAAGGACTACAAACAGAGGGAAAACATGGACTTCAGAATCCCTGAATTCAGCAGTCAAATCAGTTAAAGACGATGGTAGAAAGATTAGAGAAGTTTCGAGGTTATTCAATATTCCATTTGCGACTTTACAAGATAGATTTAAAAGTGGTATCTAAATGAGGCTGTCCTAGAGATACATTCTTTATTTACTCCAGATCAAGAAAAAGAAATTGTAACCCTACTATCAAAACTATTTTATGGCATGTCTCAGTTTGAACTGCGGCGACTTGCTTTCGATTATGCTGAGCGACTTGGTTTGAAACATGAATTTAATAAAATGACTCGACTTGCTGGTAAAGACTGGGTTTCACGTTTCATGAAACGAAATCCTAATTTGAGTTTAAGACGACCTGAAGCTACAAGTGTTAGTCGTATCCTTGCCTTTAATAAGGATGAAGTGAGTCGATTCTATGAAAATCTAGAAACGGTTCAGGAGAAGTACAAATTTCCACCTCATAGAATTCTTAACGTCGATGAAACGGGTATCTCTACAGTACAAAAACCTGGTCGTATCTTAGCTGTAAAAGGACAAAAACAAGTGGGGGCTGCAACAAGCTGGGAAAGAGGCAAAAAAGTCACTGTTGTCTGTGCCACGAGTCCTACAGGCAATTATGTGCCCCCGATGTTTATATTCCCGAGAGTGAATCTGTCAGCTGCTTTGAAAATAGGAGGCCCGCACGGAGATGCTCCAAGTCAGGTTGGATGACAGAAGAGATCTTTGGGACGGGTTGAAGCATTTTGCCGCGAAACAAAACCTTCGCATGATGAACCCATTCTACTGATACTGGACAACCATAATACTCATTATACACTGGAAAGCTACTCATTTTGTCGTGACCAAGGTATTGTAATGGTGTCCATTCCTCCTCACTCCTCACACCTCACACCACCTGCAGCCCCTAGATGTGTCTTTCTTTGGGCCCCTTAAAACAGCATTTAATAGAGAATGTGATCTCTATATGAAAAATCATGCTCATGAAAAAATAACGCCTTATAATTTAGCGTATCTTTTCAATAAAGCTTATATGCGGGTAGCAGCGATGGAAAAGGCAGCATCGGGTTTCAGCAAAACCGGAATATTTCCCTAAAATCCTGAAGTTTTTAATGAAGAAGACTTTCTTCCAACAGATCTGCGAGTGGTAGAAATTACTGATGACGCTGATAATGAACTACAATCTCCTTTAGCTACAAACTCAGCAGATTCTCCTCATCCCTCAACATACAAGGTCACCTCACATTTACCTTCAAATAGTCCTCGTACTTCCATTTATAAAGGTGAGCCACGTTCATCTTTAGTCTCAAACATTAATGGTTCATCAAATTCAAACTTTGGAAAATCTGTTTCAATTGCGGATATTTCTCCTGTTCCAAAGTTAGATAGCAAAAATCAAATCTCCACAAACAATAGAAAAAAACAGCATTCTGAAATTCTCACCTCTACCCCAAGGAAAGACACTTTAAAAAAAGCCAATAAAAAAAAAAGATAAAGGAAGAAAAAAATAAGAAAAGGGCTGAAAATAAAATTTTGAAACAAAGGGGAGCAGAATCTAGTAAGATAAAAAAGACTAATCATAAAAGGAGTCGTAGGAATATCACATTTGAAAGTTCTTCCGAGGAGGAAAGTTTAGATGAAGATTTAATTTGTGATGATGAGGAACTTGATGATATAGGTCCATTGTTGAAATCCTCTGAAAACGAACTCTGTTGTGTTTGTCTAGAATTCGGTAGAAACAATGAATTATGGTACCGATGTGTATTGTGCTCTAACTGGGCACATGCTGAATGCACCGGCTGGGACAGTGCAGAAGGTTACATATGTGACCATTGTGTGAACTAAGTTCAAAATAATTGTTATAAATTCATTTTTAGTAGGTAAGTTAAATCTTAGGGAAATATGTGTTTTTTTAGTTTTGTGATATGTTTGTATTCAATTTTTTTTAAATGCCAATATTAGTTATTAGTTAAGTTTAGGAAATAGAGTTCTTAGTTAACCATGATATAAAATTAACAATATTGAGCTGTTTTATAAATTTAAAAAATAAAAAATTTGCTTTTAATTGTTGTATACTACTTTTATTAGTTGCAAAAATGGTTTAAGATTTTTTTTTATATTCATAAAACCCACTGAAGCCTTCCTTGTGTGTTTGTTTTCTGAAACATAATCAATTAGCTTTAATTTCCATTTTTTTAAAGAACATAATTAAAGTCAAATACATGATGAAATCACTGATCGGTATTACCCGACCAGTTTGGTAATACCGATCAAAGTACATTTTTTGAAAATTGAAATATTCTCACTAAGCCATTCATAAAAATCTTTGATTGCACTTGGTTTCAAATACTAAAATAGCTGCTAATACCGTTACAATAGAAAACTTTTTTTTTCTTCTTTGTTTTCTACTTGTAATAATCTTTATAAAAAAAGTGATCGGTATTCACCGACTCTCCCCTACATGATTCGGTTTAGGTTTGAAAAATGTGTCTCTGCCAAATTTCGTTAAAATTGGTCCATTTATTTGACAATTATTGTGGAACAAACAAAAAGGCAGATTTTTGAGTATCCACTATCTTGTAATGGTTAACCATGTACATTCCGTTTATCCTGAAGGGTAACAGTCTTACCTTGATGAATTACACTATGATCCCATTTTATAAGCTATACCACGGTGAAAGGTAAGCTTGCTTTCTTACAGGGTAGACGTTGTTCGGCCTAGATTCACAGAATCTCCTTGCCGAATGTCGTTAAAATTGGTTTATGCATTTGGCCGTTATCGTGAAACAAACATTCGGAAAGGCAGACGAAATGCCAAATAGTGAAGTTAAAACAGAACCTCACTACATTCGGTCAATAAGAGAATATTAATAATATAGTATCATGAGATGTTATCAATTTTGACGATAAATAAAAGTGTATTTTCTGAAAATTTCTTGCTCACACAATCTTACTATGCATAATTGTGTCAACAAAGCCATGAACATTTTAAATCATCAACTACAAAACTCCCCTGGCCGAGGGTTCGTGTCAAACAGCAGGAGCTAGCTAGACTCAATAGTCTACCCTTAATCAATATAGGTCACATGGGACTCAAAGAACATGAAATATAAATTGGACAACTCCTTAGAAATGGATATAGATCAGCTTACAGTATGGGATGATAAAACTTTCAAAAGCACACAGGGATAGTAATCATAAACCTGGGTGAAGCATTCGTTAGTAATATATCGACTCAAATTAAAATATAAAAATATTACAACCAAGCCAAAATGGTAGAAATTGAAAGCTGTTTATTACCAAGCTTTTCGTACTACTGTCGTGGTGATGTCTGACAGGGTGAAAGCTGTTTAATATTAAGTTTTCATATTACTGTCGGCGTTCAATAAAATGAAACCTGTTTGATACTAAGTTCATCGCTATCGGCGTGGTGTCTGACCGTCTGAAAGCGGTTTAATACTATGTCTTCGTATTGTTGTCTGACTAGCTGAGAGCGGTTTAATACTAGTTCTTCGTATTGTTGTCGGCGTGTTGTCTGACCAGCTGAAACCGGTTTAATACTAGCTCTTCGTATTGTTGTCGGCGTGTTGTCTGACCAACTGAAACCGGTTTAATACTAGTTCTACGTATTGTTGTCGGCGTGTTGTCCAACCAGCTGAGAGCGGTTTAATACTGGTTCTTCGTATTGTTGTCGGCGTGTTGTCTGACCGTCTGAAAGCGGTTTAATACTAGTTCTTCGTATTGTTGTCTGACCAGCTGAAACCGGTTTAATACTAGCTCTTCGTATTGTTGTCGGCGTGTTGTCTGACCGTCTGAAAGCGGTTTAATACTAGTTCTTCGTATTGTTGTCGGTGTGTTGTCTGACTAGCTGAGAGTGGTTTAATACTAGTTCTTCATATTGTTGTCGGCGTGTTGTCTGACCAGCTGAAACCGGTTTAATACTAGCTCTTCGTATTGTTGTCGGCGTGTTGTCTGACCAGCTGAAACCGGTTTAATACTAGTTCTTCGTATTGTTGTCGGCGTGTTGTCTGACCACCTGAGAGTGGTTTAACACTAGTTCTTCATATTGTTGTCGGCGTGTTGTCTGACCAGCTGAGAGCCGTTTAATACTGGTTCTTCGTATTGTTGTCGGGGTGTTGTCTGACCAGCTGAAAGCGGTTTAATAGTAAGTTCTTCATATTGATGTCAACGTATTGTCTGACAAGGTGAACGTATTCCTTTCATAAAGTCCATGCATCAACATTTCAGTGAATCTAATCATTAGCTAAGTAAAGCTAAATAAATTACTAACGCACTGATGCCAGGGTATGAATCGTGGCTGAGTGTTGTTTGAGCTCTAGTGAAGTGTTAAGCCAGGGCTCCACAGGCAGGAATTAACTGCTTCAAAGAGCAGGTTTTTACTGCTAAGAAAATATACCCAATGTAAAATGATGGAAGGTGGACATGCGCTGTAATTTCCTGCGTCAGTCCAAAAAACGCGGCATTTTCAAGGTCTTACTGCCTGAGAATAGGGCTGGTCAAGCAGTATCTCGACGCTTGTCTCTGGCTCCACACGCGTTAAATTACTGCCCGCAGTTGTCTACATCGATTACGTAATTAATTTGCTTGTATAAGTTTAATTTTGAATGTATCCGTAGTTTTGTAAGGTGTTTATTTGTTAATTTATATAGTTTAATTTTAGTTTATGTGTATTAATACTTAGGCTAGGTAGATAAATACAATATATATATTTTAGTGTCAACCTTAAATATACCTATGTGCGTAATGGAATTTGGCAGTGAACTAATTTCTAAAGCTGAAAAAATAACAATACTAAAATAAACCCATGAACATATTATGAGAAGTACACCTTCTTTTGCAGTTCTGTTCTGTCAAGGGTGTATGACCCAAAATTAATAATATAATAATTATGTATATATATATTAGTAGGTTTTCTTAAACACAAATTGGATCAGTGCATTAAATATATATTAAATGCATATTTTAAGCACAGTGTTTCCTCAAAGTTTGAAATTTGGGCATCTAATGCAACAATTTTTAGAAAAACCAAGAGATGCAAAGATTTCATATTTGGAATGTTAGAAATACTTGAGGAGGTTTATTAATTGAAATAAATATTATTTCAATGAACCTTCAATTACTTGCGTAAAAAATTGTCAAATAAATGTAATATTCAATTAATTATTTAGTATACTTAAACGTGTGTAATAAATGGGGGAATTAAATCAATTAAAGCAGACTTCTTTTAACTTTATAATGGTACTTCATGCACATGAATATTCAATCTGAAACTCATGAAAACATATACGAGCTGAGGTGCTTGCTATTTTGCCCCCGGATTCTGAAAATATATCTGATACAACCCCGCAATAGACGAAACAGAACGGCTTGGTATGAGTAGACCAGACAACTCATCCCTTCTCACGCCAAATCACTAGCTGTCTGTCCTTGAAACCATAATCCTATCGCTAGTGGTTTTGGCATGTTTGTACAGCTTATCGCCCTGACACATCAACTCTCTTTAGGGACTGTTACCCGCATGTCCACCGTTTTTAAAGTCAGTGTGGCAAGTACGACATTGAAATGATTTTTGTCAGTGCGGCTGAGTGTAATTGCATTTAATGTCTTTAGGGATGTGTGAAGTGTAATAAGAGTGGAAAAACAATTTTTACTGCTTTAAGAACTGCCCCACAAAAGTTTAAAGATGGCAGAAGAGATGTAAAGGGCAGAAGGCATAAGAATTTCAAGGGAATGAAACACTTTTACGAAGAAATCCGGAAAGCCCAAACCGCTAATAAGTTGGTGAAATGACTTCTAAGCTATATCATGTTAATGAACTGAAATAATTAACTTTTTTAAAAACATTCTTTTGAAATCGGGAGCCAAATCCGGAACCTCCAATTTAGCGCGTCAATATCTTACCACTGAACTATCAGTAGTGGTTAAAATGACAGTTTCAGCCCACTTTCTATCATAAGGTTAACATTGGTCCTCCTCACTGTGAATTTGGTTCACTTTCTCCCACATCGATCCTTCTCAAAGAGAATAGCATTGATCAGTGGCGGGTCATGGAATATTATTTTGGTTTTTTTTTGCATTGATCCTCCTCACTGTGAATTTGGTTCACTTTCTCCCAAATTGATCCTTCCCATAGAGCCAGTGGGTCACGTTTCACATAAGAAAAGCATTTATCAGTGGCGGACCAGGAAAAAATATTTTGTAAGGGGAGGAGATGGAACGAGAGGTGCAGACCAGGGAGTTTATAAAATAGTTACACCATTAATTTGATAACACTTATATATATTACTAACATGTTATTATAATATTACTACGTATTGGGTGTTACTCGTTTAGCCGTTTATTTAAACGTTTCTCAGGAGGCACTGCGAGGGAGCGAGTAACGTCACCTCCCACCTATAACTAATTTTGACTAAGCTATTTAATTTCGATAAAGCCTTGCTGTTTCACCTGATGAAATCAGGCTATGATATTCACAAGCACTCGAGATTTTTACGTAATAAAATCTTTATTACAAAGGTTAATACACAAAATTCCTTTTAAATATACTAACATACAAACTATAAAAGGTGAAAAGAAAATGTTTATGTCTCCATTGGTGAACACATTTGTCTTATTTAGTAGTGACCGTATGCAAGTGTGTCACATCCGAAAGTGCAAGTTTATTCAAGGAGATACTGTGGAATTGAAGTTTCTCACTTCTTATCATAGACATATTGGCGTAGTGTAAGATCCCTGCTTTAAACATGTGTTATAATCGGCATGTTTAATTTTCTTTTTGAGAGTTGTTTTTGACACACCTTTACCTACTTTTTTCTCCTCAAGATTCTCCTTTTGAATGGAGTAAAGCTTCGGTCGAGGTCCCACAAACCCTCGAATACACTCTCCATTTATCTCATCCTTCATTTTACCCAGAGCTTTTTTATTGCACGCACTGTGTAAAAAATGTGTTTCTGGATAGTCTGAAGGGTCTAATGGGTCTATATTATCAAACATATCCTCATACACATTTTCTGTTTTCAGTTCCTAGCATAGGGAGTCTGTGTCTGTAAATAAGAGCCTTGCATTTTGTCCATATTTCCTTTTAACATAATTATAATGAAAGTTATACATGATAACCTTGCTTTTATCTAAAATTGCAAAGCCTGCATAGATAGGTTTATTCAAAAGTAGGCTTATTTTTCTCATGTGAACCCCAACTAACTCTAAGGTGAAGATCGTATGAGCAATAAGTGCTGGTGAAGCAATACGCTTCTTCAGCCTTTTCCCATTATTTAGTAATTGAACATTTACACGAAGTCTTTGATTCTCTATAGACTTCCCGAATACTGCATTGTTCACGAGTTTTAAAATGTCCTTTTCAAATACATTTATCGCATTTTTTCGTTGGGAAGTATTAAAATCAATATATAGCTTCAACCAAGCGCTCTGATTGAAAGCTAGGACTCGGTGTATATTTTGAAGCTCCATACCCAAGGAAATATACAGTTTTAAATTACGGTAGTGTACCACATAATTTTGTTTACTGTTTAGGTTAGGTACTAGCTTTTTTGTTTTCCCGCCGGTTAGAGAGATCACCTTGGATTGTATATACTTAAGAGAATTGTGATAACATCTCAGGAGCAAGTGGATAGTCGTTGTGCTCGTCATGAATTTCTTCCAGGTACTCTAGATTTACTTCTAATATATAACCCACAGTGCTATCATAAGCATCTAAAGATATAATGAGCTCTGCTATTTCGGCCTCGTTCACCCACCTAAATTTACTCTAAGGAAGACAATCAGACATAACAGTCCCGTATAAATTATTACAATCCCAGTATGTGATGTACTCCACCTCATGTTCGTCTATCTATCAAATCAGGGTTGTTTGCTTCAGAATGTTTATTTAAAATCATAGACACCCCGCCACGTATTCATTTTTCAATGAATAAATGTATTTCAATGTCAGTTAGTAGCTCCAACTCAACCTGGGTCATCTTTAAAAATGTCGCCCGCGCTAGCCCGGGGCTTGTGCAAAAATGTAGAGTCTAATTTATAGTACTCAAAACATAAAGAGCGAAAGTATTTGAAGACGTTTGTCAAAAGTGAAACATCACTTAAAACATACACATTTTGATAATCTTCCATAGTATTCATTTCAAAGTTTTCCCACACAATTTTAGCATGAGCGTAGCCACTTGTTGAAATATTTTCTTGGCGCATCTGATTATAGAATGCAGATTTTGGTGGTAATTGACTAGCTTTCAGTTTACTGCTGCAATCCATGTAATCGTCAGGGAACACACCTTTTCGTAGCAGATTTACTTTATCAAAAGGAATATTCTCATGGAGTATTTTAAATCGAGTTTTCCCAACATGCAACAAATGTTCAACCAATTTTTCAATAGATGTACTTAAAAACTGGAACGAGTCAATAAATTGTAAATGCCAAGACTGAATGAGATATACTTCTACATATTGTTTGGAATACATGATATTCTTCTGTCTGTAAACTTCCCAATTTTCTGCATGATAATATGGGCGTCATAATTTTTTAAATTGTGTAATATTACGGGTATTCTATTGGTATTTTGAAACTGAATATTGCACTCACTTTGAGATGCACCCCGATAAGCTACACTGAGATGACAATGGTCCCGGACGCGTTCTTGACCCAACTCCTTCTCGCAGATACTACATACGCTAGCCGAAATAAATTCATTTTCTTGTTCAGGGGTGATCTGCATAGAAACAACATTTTTATTCATCTCAATGATCATGGTTTCTTCTTCAACAAGTTTATGAAGAAAGGTATCAAAAAATGTTCAACACTATAGACGACAGAGGTTTTTACACATTTACCTTCATAATCGACGATTATATATGCAAATCCTGATGACGTATGCTTCATCATTTTTGTAGTTGATGAGTGATTGGAGTTAGGTGCACACCCTAATATTTTAATATTAAAACATTCAAAATCTGCATAGATTACATATGGGATTTTTAGCATATGTTTATAAGTTGAAAATTTCAATATTTTTCCTTTTACTTGGGAATCTGTATCTTCTGAGCATCAAAATCAGAACACTGCTCATAATGTTCATCCCTGAGATTTTCCTTAGAAAATCTATACAATCAATATTTGCAATAGTATGATTTACCATTGTGTCTGGTCAGTGAGCTTAGCAATCTGCTGAAGTTCTTAATAAGGCAATAATGTCCCCCATCCACATTTGAAAGAAACAACAAATCCACGTGATTTTCACGACTAACCTTAGTTATCTTTAAAGGGAATATTTCCCCTTGGTAACCATACACATTAGTATATAAATTATTTTGTTTTTCAAACTTAGCTATTTGTGGTATTTGCACAGGATATTAAATGCCATCCATATTCAATTTACCTTCCAGTGATATATACTTACTAACTCGATTAGCATGCTTGTCAACTGGGTATAGAAATGCTAACACAGACCAAAGAAAACATTTACTGTCAGCATTTCTTATATTAATTAGGGCATGTTTATTTCTTAACTCTTCTGGTAATGGAATATAGTTGGAAGCGGCCAAAGGAATATATTTGACTAGTTTAAATATTAAAATTGATAATGTTTCTTTTGTTGATTATTTTATAGACTTCTTTGCTTTGAAGTTAATGTTAAAGTAGCTTATTTTTGTTGATTAATACGGCTTTGACTTTAATATTCGCAGATTCCTTTAGGCAAAATTACAAGTTCTGTAACATAACTTTTTCTATTTTGATATTAAATATTTAAATGTGGGAAGTTTGTTTAATTCTTTAAAATGACGAGGGTAACTGTCCCGCGAAGGTTTGAGTATAGTCGGGAAGTGAAACCTTTGTGGTTTAAGTAAATATCTGGTGCAATATTTAAATGTATTCCCTAAATTTAAAACTGTTTTGTCTATATTCACAGGCGTGAATCCGAGGCGTTGTAAACCATTTAAAAAAGGCTCATTAAGCTCTTTGCAATCTTTGTAATATTTAGTAATTTAAACTTTTGATTATAATTTGGTTTGATCTTAATTCACTGTGTTGAATTAGAAGCTTGTATATGATTTAGAAAAGTTTCTTTAAATAATGGGAATAATTTTATTTCATTGATCTCCTCTAGACAATTTCAGATATTATAATTATATACCTCGAGAGTTTTAATCGTACTGCGCATGTAATAAATTGCAATGATTTGTTTTCTAACACACTTCAGTAAGAAATGTAAGGCCATGCAACTTGTTGTTTTAACACGGTTTGTTACTTTGATTAAATAATATTTCTTTAACCTGCAAATGTTTTACTTTTTCATATTATTTCTTTAGTTTTCGTCGTCCTCTTTTTTAGTCTATTGTGGTCGTAACTAAATAGGGAGAGTGGGGCGGTACAAATGTATTATTGTTTACACTAAAAACAAAATGTATTAAGAAACTATATTACTAGAATATTAAAAAAGTAAACCAGGAACTACCATAAAAAACACAATAAAAAATTACATTTAGAAAAGCACTTCTGGTGGTCGGTCATATGAGTGTTTATACTGACATAGTCAACCCTGGTGGTCTTGGGGTAAAGTACTCACCTCAGAATGTAATGTTCTTGGGTTCAAACCCAGCCAGGGTCGACGTATCTTTCTTGAACAATTAAAATTGATAGCACAAATTCCTTCAGAGGGAAAGTAAAGCCATCTGTCTCATATCTATTGTTAAATGTAAAAGAACCCTGCAAGGTATGTGAAAATACTTTTCCCAGTAGAACTGGTAGACCCTTTTTCATGCGCTGATAGAAATTCTTGTGTGCTGATGTAATCAGTTAGAAACTGCAAGTTAAATACTTCAAATAAATAAAACCATACTGCCATATCTATTATGACTTATTATATTTATAAATAAATAAATAAATAAAGAACATATATAAAGTATAGTTGTTGCCATTTGTATAAACCATTATACAAGTGTTTGGCTTAAGTGAACTTTCACCCATAATTCCTGCCCCAGCCCGAGTTCCTCTCGGTTCCAAACTTCACCCCTCTTTAATTCCTTTATGCTGTATTTAACCTTGGCGGTGCATGAGACAACAAAAAAGATGGGAAATAATAAAAGAAAAAAACCAGATTGAAAGAAGCTTAAAAGAATGTATCTTAAAAAAGAAGACAAAAAAAAAACACAACTGATCCCACACCTTGAGCATAATTTGTTGAGTATATCTCCCCTCCAACCGAGAGTTCATGCCCTTAATAGGTTAACATTCATTATCTACTTTATTATTGTGGCTACTGTTCATATTACTAGTGTGCCGGTTAATTCATAACGTCATAATTAGAAACAGACTTGAGTTTTTTTTTAAACTAACTAGTTCATGTGTGTAGGATGAATGTTTCAAGGAGGTTAAGCTCCTCATATATATTGTGAACAGGTTATGCTCAATTTATCTTATGTGTAATTATTTAGAGCTGAAGAATGTGTGTTAATGAGAAAAATTATTATTATTATTAGCACCGCGTCTTACTACCCGTTCGGGTTATACGCACTTACGCTAATGTGTAATGGTAGGGTGATTCCGAACCACGGTGGAGGCCTGGCATTCCCCACATTCACAAGTTGTGATTAATACACATCTTGTCAGAGGTGAAGGAAGGGTTTGGGATAATGAGAAAAAGAGAAATTTATAATATGTATTATTTCAGTTACATACATACCTGCACTGGCAGCTAAGTGAACAAAATTTCAAACATATCTTTATTATTTGCTACCGCGTATTACTACCCATCCAGGTTATACACATAAACTTATCTAATATGGTTTGCCAGAGACTGGGAGGTTTAAATCCTGGTTGAGTCTAACAAGGTAAGTTGTGCCTTTAGTCATAACCAGACACTAGAGATGTTAGTTAATAAATGGAAATGCACTGTGTATATATTATTTTAGCTAACACAAATAATTTATATAATTGTATAACTATATTCATATGTAAGGGCGGATTAATAAGCATATTTATTAATCAAAGGCATAGAAAGCTATATTATTTCTAAGTGGGGACTGATAGACAACTCTACTATACAAAATGGAGGACCTACAGTTTAACGTGGAATCTGAACCACGGTGGAGGCCTGGCATTCCCCACATTCACAAGATGTCTTGTCAGAGGTGAAGGAAGGGTTTGGTAATCAGATAAATCTGTGCCGGGACCGAGGATTGAACCCCGGCCGCCAGCACAAAAGTTTGATACCTTACCCCTAGACCGCCAGGTCACCGTTTTTAATATATCAGTTTTATATATGCATAGGTATGGTTTATGAGCATATCAATTAAATTAGGCCGTTAGCAAGTGTATTAAACCTATCGATTGTAATAAAAATGTCAAAATGAAAAGTTTTCCTAGCACTCAATGAACCAACCGACATACAATAATATTGCCTAGCGCCTGTAAACTAGACTGTACTAGGTCGAGCACGCACGCTTGAAAAACAGAACCAGTTCTATCTTTCAAGCACGCACACAGTCACTCTCTCCAGCCAGGCCACCTCTCACTACAACCGATCTGTTCTATTTTATATTTGTCACTAACGCACTTGCTCAGTCTGACCATATACACACACATACACACAATGGTATACATTTCTCATCAACAACTCAAGATATGAAATTTTTTAAAGTTAATTACCAACTTGACATTGTGAAATGAGATGCATATATTTATTTTGACTTTAACTTGTTAACAACTCTTATGTACAGTTATTATTTGCATTTTTTATAAACAAACAAGTCTTTTTTAAATTTGATTTACAACAACTAACCTCTGTGACTTGGCTGAGCAGTCTTGCAAAGAGTATTGTGTAGATGCATATTAAGAGTGTACAAACACATTTGAAGACTCAATCAACCATGCAATTGTAGTTGAACAATATTTACTGGTTAGTTAAAATTAAGTTAGGTTTAAGTATTTCCATTGGTTCCACACCCTCATACTCATTATCACCATCACATCTCATCAGGCCATTGAAAGAGATTCCACGGTAAGGATGTACGATTAGTACAGTTGGGTGTCCCCTGGGCAAACGGTACATTAGTACTCGATAATCTTCTCATAAACTGAGCTACAAGCAATGTAGCCCAGATGTGCATTATTATTATTATTATGTGATGTGATTATTCTATAAATGTAATACTAAACATAGTTTGGAAAAATCTAATGTGATCAAGTGTGTATAAAGAGCTAAATTTATCTTTGAATAAAAGCTATTATTTTTAAATTCCTGACATAAGGGTCAAATTCAAGCATAGTTACCAGTTTTACTTATCAGTTGCCACCCTGAATTTACACTGTATTTTAAATATGCTAACATTTAAAATTGCCATTTTATTACCAACATTATAAGAGTTATTTTAAATTCTACAAATAAAAGCTTATGTACACGAATTAAAAAAATAATTGCAAATGCATATTTATTTCAGGGAGCTGGCTTTCCTCTTATGAAGAGGTAAGGACTTAAGTTAAGCAATCCCAACATGTGTTTAATAGTTTTATTTTTTTATGTTGATGAGTTTACTAGTGGCTTAAAGCAACAAAGTTAAATTGCCATTGCATTGATCAATGAATCAGCAAACATTAATATTTGCTTAGATTCTTCTTTCCAAGTTTTAACTACATTTAAATTAATAAAACTAAACAAGCCCAATTAAATAAAACTAAAGTATTTGTATATTTTTATACAAAATTATGTATTGCAACAAATAAGAGAGAACACATTTTAGCCCAAAGATAAAATGTTTTACAGCTATAACTTTATTTTAATATACTCATTATTAATACCGAATTGAAATCAATGATACAACACAATTACACTAACTTTCTCATATTATTTATTTGAGTTTAGAACCAAATTTACAAAAATAGGTTATCAGTAAATGAGCCTTAATGCTAGCACAAAACCTCGTCCTTTTTACATCAATTTGGCAACAATGGATTGTTATATTTTTGGCACCGTGCTGCTCTCCACTTATTACTTTCTTTAATTTCAAAGTAAATACGTGATACATCTGATGTTACATTTTTTGGTTTTATTAAAAAACATATAGTATAAGGAATATACATATATATGGCTTGCATATCTTTTTATGTTTAGAGCAATAATATTGAAGCACTAAACATTGTTTTTTAATCTCTAAGTTTCTTGGTGGCATTGAATATGCAAGAATATAATATAATAGTTCTGCAAAGTTATTCAATACATTTTAAGTTATAAATTAATACTCTTTTAATCACCACTAAGTGAAGGTGTACGACCATTTTCAGGTATTTATTCTTTAGTACAGTCTCTCACTAGCCATTCATGTTGCACATGCGCGCACGCATGCACACACACACACACACACACATAAACATACTAATTACACTAAGGTCTTAGGATGAAGGTTGACTTTAGAGGAAGTGTACCCAAATTCGAGTACTTATAGCGTGAAAAACCATTACAGAAACCCCACTCTTAGCACACCAAACCAGAACTCGAACCCCGGTCTTTCCTTAATAGACAATCTAGTCTATTACAAAATTGAATGCCAGCAGGGTCATTATAACCATTCGACGCAAAGTAAGTTGCTACCGCTAGTTAGCTTCACTTTCGAGGAAAAGATAGCTTTTGGCTTATTATGACCACCACGCTTTTTATCGTCCGCTAGTTTTAGCTTCGACTTTACTTCTAGCATCAACGCACAGAATAAAATCAAATTGCATCAACAGTTGGCAACACTTTCCCAAAGAATATTATTATCTTTTAAGGCGTTAGAGGCTAGAAATTAGGTAAATTTATTTCAAGAATGCTGGTATTCATTACTGCACATTATTCATATGCTTTTATTTCCCAAACAGCTGATCTCAAGTCACATTATTTGCAAGAAAGATTTAACTTAGCTTAATTTAATAAATCTCTTGCATAATTTTGTTTGCCTAAGGTTTGAAATGAAAAATTACTAGGCCTACATTATTCAATCCACACAACATATTTTAGTCAAAAACTCATGTGAAATATGCATTCAAATAGTAATGCCACAATAAATTATGAGAAGTTGGCCAATAAAGTAACAATGTATTTTGTAATATGTATGCTTTATGATCAAATGCTTAATTCTTCATATCTTTTATGTCGATACTGGAACAAGTGTGTCATATTCTATTTTCTAAAAATAATTTCAACAGTACACAAAGTAGACTTATTCTTATATTTAGGCCTATTTTAATTTAAAATAATTATATTTTATAACTAAAAAAAATATATAACTTATAAAACATTGTCTTTTTGTCTTTTTAAAACCATTCTCAATTTTGTCAAGTCAAAAAGTGAACATTTAAAGATATGGGCTAGCAGTAAGGTGTTTTAAATTTTATTTTATTGAGTTGAGGTTAGATAAGGAAAATCTCCTATTTATGCAGTACTCAACTTGAACATTCATAGGCCTACTATGTGCTAATTTAGTTAATTTATAGTGTCGAAAAGGTTCTCCCATTCAAGATTGAGTCAAATATGTTGTGTGAAGATCTTAGAAAAGAAAACTAGTTATTTAAAATTGATGAAAGCGTTCAAGAACTCCCAAAAAGAGTGTTTACACTGAATATTTTCGACAACTTAATGTCAAAACAATGGGCATTTATAGCTAGTTGGTCTAATAAATTAACAATAAAGTGAACGAGAGGGTGTTTTGGATGGTTTAAAATAATGAAATGCATCTTTTATTTAAAGCGAATTCTTGAGAATTTAGTGATTAAAAATACATATAAGGATATTATATTTCTTTATAATGAGTTGTATTCACTTCAGGATAACTAGGTCTAACTACAAATTATCAGTTTCAGATAAATTTGGTAAACCTTTTATGATTAAAAGAACTATGCCTAAATAAACCGCATGTAAACATTAAGCTAAAGCCTATTTTAGTTATTTCCAGTCTTGGCTGCAATATTTCATAGGCTTACAACTCACATTAATGTGGATAGTTACTACTACTGTAGGTAAGATTCAGTTTAAAAAGTCTTACATTATTCAAGTTTTGTTGAGGCATCTTAAACAGATTAGGCCTATCTTTTTATTATCTCGTCAACTGGTTTGTCAACGTGTTTTACCCTAATAGGGTATACTTAGATGATAAAGGTTGAGTTATAGAATACGAATTTGTATATCAGGAGAGTGGAAAAACCTTTAGATAAATAAAATCACTCATCACACCCAGCTAGGATTCAAATCCAATATCCCCACCATTGGAAAGTTAGACCAAAGAGACTAACATCTTGGTCAATGTTGCCCCATGAGGTGGGCCAACATACTACTAGCACCCCAAATATGTTGAAGCCTAACTAACCTCCACCTATACTATAAAACCTACAAACAATTAATCTTAATATTGGAATGTCCCAATTATCTGTGTGTTGATGATGAATAATAATGCATTTTGATAGTGTTATGTTTCAGAGAAAATATTCTTTTAATATTCAGTGTAAGCGTACTATCCCCACTCTTGGCCTACATTATGATATAATCCTATTTAAAGTTAAATTATGTGAAAAACACACAACAAGTTTTGAGATTATTATATTGGGCTAATGATATGGCAAGTTTAAATCAGGTAAAACAAAACACCTAATACATTATAAAACCTAGCAAACATAACCTCATAACGCAAACCAAAGGGCAAGTAAAATTGTCTGTGTAACTTAGTGTCACTCTACTAGGAAAATATTTGCGCTCGCAAGGACTTTGCTTTCGCAAAGTGGTCGGCCATAATAACTTTTGATGCAAAGTCTAGCGTCCCTGCTAACGATCACAAATTTGTTTTGCGTCGTGGTCATAATAGCCCTGCAGGTCTCTAAGAAGATATAAATTCATAATAATTATACATCATTCACAGTGTTCAAGTAATAGCCCCAAAACCTGTACAGAAAAGATTTAGTTTTAATTCCTTAGAAAAGTGTTGGACTTTAACTATCTCAGTCATTTTTAACCGAACCACTGGAAAAAATCACATTGCTGCTGTTTTGGAAGAGGGCAGCAATAAAATTGTCGTCCATTGTTGGCATTTTGTTTCAACACTGACCGTAAGACTGTCACCTTCTTATGAGCACACATTGGGTGGTGCAGATCAGCCCACTGAAAAGAAATAAACTTTATTTTAGTTTATAATTATGTTTGGAGCTGAGCTTTGATCCAAATGATATTTAATTATCTTTTTAGCACCGTGTTTTACTACCCAATCAGGTCATACACTCGATAGTTAATTAAATTACACTAATATGCTAAGGATGAGAAAGAGAGAATTGAGAGAATATGTATCTACATTTGCATGTAGAGCAAGTGGGAAATTTTTTAAGAAAAACACTCATTATCAATAAACCCAGCTGGGACTTGAGCCTCGACCTCTTCAAACCCAGATCTCCTCGTCACTAGCAAACCAGACAGGATGTGATTTATGTTTAGTTTACATGCTCATGTGAGCTACCACTAATTTTTTTAAAACAAAATGTGTTTTTCAGGTTTTTCAGAAAGAAGTCTCATGATCCCAGACAATTTAGAGTAGTTTAGAAGAATAAAATTTAATTTTTTATAAGAATGACTAGTGGGAAATCATTTCATAAATATTAAGAACAATATGATTTGACCTTGATGGGGAAATGTATGCAGTTTTCACGAAACCTTAGGTTTCTGAGTGAAAGAAAAGGTTTGCAATGGAGAAGACATGTGTTTGAATTGGCGTGCTTATTTTTTAATTTTGAGTTTTCTACTATGCAAAAAAGAATACTATTTAAAGCTTGCAGTTAAATGTCTCCTCAAAGTCCCAAATATTCCAGTTATTTTACCTTTTCAGGAAATTTCTTGTTTTAAAAGTTTTTATCACACACAAAAATGTTTGTTTTTTCCAGGTACGTGACAACCCTGATGCTTATCTATGTGGCTGCTCACAACTCAATATAAGGAATAAAGAAATGATAGTTTTACAGATAAACTACTGTGATTCAGCCTGGAATAATTAATGTAGAAAGTAAAAAAAAAATATAGCTTGGTGCAGTGCTCATAATAGAACATATTTTATGATGAGTATATTTGAAAAATTAAGATAAAGATGTTAATCTTAAAGGTTCTATAATAGGCTAGTAATAAATAAGGCAGGGCTAACTTTCACATTGTTAAATTTAAATTATATGCCTGTGGTCACAATATGACTCATAAAAGCCAGATCAAAGACATGCTTTATCACTTTACCAATGGTATTTGGCTGTAGGAAATAAACTTTATAGAATGGTTTCTTTGATCGGTTATAAGAATATTGAGAAAAAAATTGTACTAGGCCTATAGCAGTTGGTACTTATTTTTCTGGAAAATTCAGTTTAAAAAAATAATCAAGAAAAATGACTTCTGCTACTTAATAAAAATTTGTTTAGTTTTAATATCATAAATCATAATATTCTCATTAAAATCATTAATCTAATTGACCATTATTCACATAAAAAGGGACACGTAGTTAAATTCGTGAAAAGGACAAATTCTATTTTATGTTGCGTGTGTAAAAGACATTTAAATATGCTATAATTAACTTTAAAAATATTTTGATATCAGTTTTAATGTGCTAAGTAAAAGTTTATAACCACGTTTGGAAAAATTTCAGTTTCTATAAGTATGCCACATATCACAGCTTTGATTTAACAGGAACTACACCTTTGGTAACATGGATATTCTAAAGTATCAGATTCACAATATACTAAACATCCAGTTCAACGAAAAGGTCAAGATTTGAATGTGAGCGTGGTTTTTCACATGTGATTTATGAGATGTGTAGAGCTTGTAGTATAGACCAATAAATAATCACTTTTGAGCTAGTTATATCTCACCTGAAAGAAATGACATTGTTTGAGGCGCGGCAGTGAGCACACGTAGAAGAGTCTGCCCTGGTTTTCACTGGTTTTAGTTACCTGTTTTTTTGTACAAGTAACTTTATGTCCCATACAGACCGGAACAGCGGGTAAACTAGGCGATGCAAACACTACAAAAAGAGTTATTATTTTGAATTTAATGCTTTGTAAGGCAATTAACATTAACACATTAAGTGTCCAGGTAGGTCCTATTTTCCCTGTGGTTACTAACTACCTGATGTATCCAGCTATTATTTAAGACATATATAACTAAGAAATAAAGGTCCAACCCCAACAGGAACAACCATGCAGAATATAGTTGATTGAAGCAAGAAAAGAAATAAAAATAGACAACAGCAATGTGTTATGATTAGGTGGCCTAGGATATGTGAATTTTTTTAATTTAAAAGATTTCAATAAAAACCAAATTTAACATTTTTCCAAAATACATTTGAATATGAAAATATAGAAACAAAAAGAGCTGTAGCTACTCACCTAAAGATTGTTTGTGTTCATTTGAAATGTTGTTCAAAACTTTTTTTGTATGTTTATTGTATTGATTTTCTTTCCCTTGTTCACTTATTGGAGCTTTTAATTTAGGCATTTTCTCTTGATTATATTCTTCTGGCTCGTTGGATTGTCTTTTTCCATTATAAAGAATTGATTCAGGCCAATTGGAGTGTCTATCTGATGATACAGGTTCAGTAAGCATGCAAGAGCCATCATCGCGTTTATTGCTCATGTTTGTTTGGCACAGTACTTTGGAAGCTATGTTTGATTGCAGACAGACTGCACAGACGAGAGATGGGCACGTGTTGATATATGTACATCGGCCACATGCCCACTCCTTGGTAATAGCTGTAGGAAACAAGTTTTATCAATAAGACTAGCAAATAGGGGTGTGAACGATCAAGGTTTTTTTTTGGCTTCTTTGGTGCTGACTGACAGCTCACAGCTGACTTCTGACAGTCAACATTTAGGTATATGCCTAAATTTTGACTGTCAGAAGTAACAGCTGTTAAACACATGTTTTTGCAGATCATATGGTTCGGCGTAGGGATACATAATTTGTTCTGGTAACTTTTCAAAGCCGTCATTTGTCAGCTGTGAGCTGTCAGTCAGCACCAAAGAAGTCATAGGGCTACTGTAGTATTATCTTAAAACAATGTGCAATATTTAATTTGGTAAATGAATAAAGAGTCCCTATTTGTAGAAATCTTAACAAATATATAAGAAATTTAAAAGAAAAATCATATGCAGTAAAGAGTTAATAATACCATATGTTTATAATTTATAAGCTGAAGCTAAACCAAAGAAACTAACCAGAGAAAAACAAATCAATCACAGATGATGGTTTGGGTTTTCAAAGAGTAATGCTAATACTTCAGGTACTTAACATACACAGCGTCCTTCTCAATGGACAAGCCACAATTTAGGTTTTAAATTTCAACCATTTAAAGTAGGAGTGCCAAACTTGTGGCCTGATCCATTATTATGTGCAGCCAGCTGACAATTTGATAACCCAACATACAATGCGGCTCGAATCATCTTATTAAATTATGGGTAGGTGAGACTAGTGCTCTAGATTTTGTCCATTCAACCTTATCTTACCTCTGCTCTACTGGCATTGGGATAAATTCATTTATGAGGTGGGGACACCATTAAGGCGAACTCCACTACCCTCAGATGGTGAGATGGTACGTGAGAATGATGATGGTGGAAAGCAGAGGGGACCTACAGTTTAAACATGGGTTCCGAACCACGGTGGGGGCCTGGCATTCCTCACATTCACAAAGAGTGAAAGCACACACTTTGCCACAGGCGAAGGAAGGGTTTAATAATCAGATAAATCTGTGCCGGGACCAGGGTTTTGTGGCGTCGCCCTTACTCTTCCTAGAAGACTAAGGCTGGCGCACAATAAGAAAATTAAACTAAAAAAATAACAAGGTAGCAAAATTTGCAGAGGGCGGTGAGAAAAGCAAGATATAAGTAAACAGCCTGTTTACTAATAATGTCCTTGACTTGCACTCAAAAATATTTTGGACGCCAAGAAGGATAACAAAGGCAGAAAACTAAATTATGACGAAATATTTCAAAAATAACATGGTGTAGTTTTATTGATGTTAACAAAAAATTTGAATAGGATACATAAAATGGAAAATGAGTTATTTATACAATATACAGTTTAGTGAGGCTATTTGTATATGATAGCATAAAAAAAATAAACAATGGACTCTACAGGCCCGCAAGGCCACTGAGTTAAATTACGGAACTATTTACTATACAAAATCTGGTCGTCAAAAAAAAACCTTACTCCTTCCGAGTAATAATATTGAGGTTTTGCCTTATGGGTCAAAAGGTTAAAACGAGTCAGTGCTACCATTATTGAAACTCATTGAAAACATTGAAAACTCCTATTTGCCTGGTTAACCGCGTTTACCATATAAACATTACATGAAACTACAGTATTTGATACCTTCTAAGTCCTAAAACATACGACCAATTTGTACTTTAAATATTTGTAACTATTCAAAACAAGACATTTGAAAAATTACGTACATCAGACTTATTTACATTTCAAAAGAATCGTACTTAACATTTTTAAATGTTACGTGGTGACTCTACACCTGACAAATTTAACTGCAAAAGATTCAAACTCAACACTTAAAAAATTACATGAAGTTTATACCTCTGACATGTTTATACTCCAAAAGATTCTAAGGTAATATGTGGAAAACCACCCCAGGTGCACCTATCAAAGATTCTAACCTTGGAATACCAACTCCACAGCCCTGGTAAAATGGAGATGGGTTTTCCATTCCTTCTTATCCTAGTGGGAAGTAGAATTTTATTGTCATCTTACGTGAGTTAGCAACAAACCCCAGTAGACTACCAGTGGAGGGAAGGTTGGTGACACTGTTTGTCTGACAGGATGCACAAAAGTAAGTGATTCTCTTCAGTTCTCCAGGTTTGCACACAGTCACTCTACCTCCACACTCCCCGCACCTTTGCTTCTTATAGATTTTCATGTACTGTGACAATGCTTTGTTTTGTTTGCGACACTAAAACAGAATGGCACACATTTGAACCTCTTTTAATGTCTTATGTATCCAGTTTTGTTTTTTTATAAATGAATGCACAATTTTAACTTTACAGTTTTTATAGATTCTGTTTCCAGACATTATTTCTTTTATATTTAGTGCTTTAGGAATATTAAATCATTTGTTATTGTTGTCAGGAAATCATTAAGAATATGTTTTATTCTTCAAAGCTCTTTAAAAATAAATTTACAATTAATATTTTTTATAGGATATTGGTTATTTAATCTATTTTTACATGGCATTAAAATTTTTAGAGAAAAGTAAGAATGAAAATATTTTAATAGAAAGTAAAAACACAAAAATTCAGTGGTTTTTTTTGCAGCTACATATTTAAAAAGTTTAAAAGTAGCTGAGTGCATCCCTCCAACTATAAAGATTTGTTGTATTAAACTTATTGGTAATTCTATTCCAAATACTTCTGCATAGTCAAATTTACTCTTTTTATTTTAAATAACAAATTATATTAAGCAATGTTTTAAAATGTATACTGGCACTAAAATGGCAATTTAGTCACCAACATTTAATATTAGGTAAAAATATAAAATGTAGCCAACCTTGTAGAATATAGCAGAGAAATCTCTGAGCCTGTGAACAAGTCGTGACACTAAGTCAGGTGTTAGTTCACCAATTGTTGAGTTAGGGTTAATACCACTGTTGAACAGGGCCTGCAATAAAACAAAACCACTAACTTAGCAGGATAGTTACGGGAGGATTTTAGTTCCTTTCAATCTCCACCCCACCTCCCCACCCCTCCCACAGACCCGTGTTACTTAATTGTATTTACGTTAATCACAATATAAAGTATGTCCCTCTTGCCTTTCCATAATATATCCTACGAATCAGAGATGTGGAGTCAAATTCTTAAGATATTTTGGATGGAGTCAGTTAAAATGTACAAAATCGCTGGCTTTGGCATCAAAATAAAAACTTTTAATATTCCAACATTATATGATAAATATATCATTTTAATTTTATTCTTTAGGACCAATTTTTGTAATTTGGATTGACAAATTTATTCAAACATAAATTCACACTGCCAACGAAGCTTCCCATCAAGTAATCTGTATTTGAGCATTTCACTGCAGTTAATTTACTTTTACTAATTAATACACATTAACTATTTATGGAGGAGTCAGAGTTTGAGCAGGACAATATAAAAATAAATGAGTCAAAGGCTTGGTGTATCAATTCCACAGCCCCGCTACATATGCCAATTAAATTTAGCATCGTCCTGTGGAAAATACCGCTTAGATGTTATGATTTTATGAATTATCAAGTCCCCTATGGTGACCTTATTAGTTTGAATAATGGTTGGGTCAAAGTTTCTTAGTTTTAGCGTCATGCGAAAGCAGTTGAGATCCAAGGGATATTAAGATAAGCCTAAATGGAGTCACGTCCACCATGTTATAAATTTAGGCTATTTAATTTATGGCCAAGCTCAGTGGCATTTCCAAGTTGTTGCTACTCCTTAGCTTAAAGCAGTCCTCCCACCCTTGTCCTGTCCCTGGAACAGAGTGAAGAGCCTGAACTACACAACCTGTAAATGTAGCAAAAAATGGCTGCCAATGTATAAGACATGGCCAATGCTCATCTAACTTATTACACTGTCGAAAGGCAACATATTAAATGGTATTAATTATTTGTTTCTATATAATGTAGAGGCCTGTCTAAGATTGACTAAATATTTTAGTGTACAAAGGCTGTGGATATTATATTCAATAACTATTTGTTATGACTGTCATTTTGATAGAATAATTTTAGTGTATCCTGCTCATACACTAAGCTATTTATACCAATGACACTACAACCAAAAAAAAAGAGGGAAATACTTCATATATGAAAGCTAGAGAAAGGGAAACATTAACCTAAAAAGTGAGTTAATCCAATAGAGGAGTTTTTCTTTAAATGCGAATACTAGCCTCGTTCTTGATGATATTCCCCACCCCGGGCAGCACATCTTGGTCCATAATAACGTCGCACACCATCTTTCCTGGTCGACTTGAGATCAGTTTGTTGGCACAGGAGAAATCAAACTCAGGAGAACAGATATCAAGTTGGCACAACTTATTATACCTGACTAGGCAGTCTTCGTACAGCCTGTGAACATGGGTATGTTCTTTAGAGATGCTGACAACAGAGTAGGAGAGTGGAGATATTGTCACTGTGCAGGGACAGGGTTAAACCTTGACCTTGCAATTCAGGGTCAAGCACACAGAACCTGTAGCTCCTCTTTATCGGTTTATGAAATCTGACATGTTAAGTTACATGCTCCTATCCAAGCTACCATATCTACATATTTATACCAACAGAATAGTGATGAGTAAGGTAGAATTTATGGAGCATATATCCACATTTGTATGCAGATCCATGGGAAGCCATTTAGGGAAAACCACCTCAGTAGGTCCACCCATCCGAGATTCAAACCTCGGCCTATTCTTTACCAGCAAACTAGCCAAGAAAAAACTGATCGCTAAGTTTACATGCCCACTTGGTATGGGGTTTACAGATTTTAAACTGTGCTGCATTTATATAGCTAAAGCTGGTGTGTGTGGCATGTATTATTAGTTATAGATTAGCTTTAGCACTTCTCCAAAGGAAATAAACCAACAGTACCTTTTAAATGATTTAGGGTATATAACTAAACATTTTGAAATGTTTTTCAGGTGTCTCAAAGTCACATTATGAGTCATGTCGGCTGAGCTTTGAAGCTGAGGAGACGAAAGGAAGAAAGAGCAACTTACCAGGGGAAGTTTCACCAACAAATGCCATATTATAATATTTGAGCAATCACAAATGATAAAAAAAGCACTTGCTTTCCTGTTGCTTGGTTCTCACCTAGGACAATTTTATGTCGTTCTATGTCCAGGCTTACTTGACCTAAGCTTGAATACACTATTGCTGTGTTGTGATGGATGTTTTGTATGAATTTTTCTCAAATTTACTATTCATGGGTGTCAACATTTTGACTTTGATAAGTCAGGTTCTTTCAAGAGAGATAAAACTTATGTGAAACATTGTCAATCAGTTGATTGATCAAACGGTGGCTGAGAAAGCCTATATAATTATATATGGTTATGATACATGTAAGTGAAATTGACCAAACAAATATTTATTAAAATATGTATTTAAATCGTATTTAGAATAAAATATGCACCATAAGTATAGTAAAGTTTAGTAAAGTACGTGGTCTAGTTTTTTTTGTGTATTCGATGTTTATTCCTGTCCGGGCTGTCTGTTTAGTTATAATTGATAGTCTTTAAATTGAAAAATTACACCTGGATACGAGAATAAACCTGATATCTTTGGCTTAGTACGCCAATGCTCTAACCACTGAGCTATCCAGGAATCGTCCCGTGCCCAAGGTCATTCTTCACTCATATTTTAAGGTAGAGTCTGTGAAGTGTGTGAAGAATAGACCGTGAGCATGGAATGATTCTAGTATAGCTCAGTGGTTAGAGCATTGATATACTAAGCCAAAGGTCCCGGCTTCGATTCCCATGTCCAGGTGTAATTTTTAAATTTAAAGAATATGATATTTAGATGTGGTTATAAGTGTAATTATCAAATCAAATTATAGCTTTGATATTTAATCCATTATAAATGAGTAGAGATGAGGAAGGTAGAATTAAGACGAAATGGGGAGAACCCAGGTCCTTATAGGAAAAAGAACCTCAACACATCTATCCAAGATTCGCAGGGCTTGACCTCCTTGTCACCAGCAATCCAGTATAGTGTGAGACTGATGTGATAAACCATGCTACTACTGATGCAGATCAGCCCGCTTCGGTGGCCACATGGTCTAAGATGCTACTGTCACAATAGACTGGACTACCGAAGACAGGCAGATCGAGGTTCAATCTCGGTCCGGTATACTGAAGTTTTTTCTTAAATGGTTCCCCACTCTACCTCCAGAAAATGTGGATACACTTCCTCTTAATCAAACCTTCTCAATAACACACATGTATGATTAATACATAGTACAACCCGAACAGGTAGTAGAATACGATGCAAAAAAAAAAGCATGATTTATAGGCTAATAGCCTCCCCTTCAATTTAAATCCAACTCATTGTGAAACACTCATGAGAGAAAAACATACAGATACACAAACTCTCAATTTTATTAATATAGATAGAGGACTAATTATTGAAAGAAGTAATGAAAATGACATGTTTGTTCTGAAATGGCTCGTCAAGCTAAGGAGTAATTGCAATATAATTATCATTTTTTTAATCATTATACTTTATCTACAAATTATTAATTACAAAAGATTCATTTTTCTGCTAAAAAAATAAAATAATGGTAAGAATCTATTTACAAAGTGTGTTTTAGTAGATATGACAAGTAGAATTTTAATGTCTAATTATTGTTTCAGTGTCAAGAGTTATTACATTGCAGGAAGACCGGCCTGCTAAATACCACTTTAAACAAGTATCTAACTGGGTTTACATTGATTGGTATTTACAAAATTATTTTCAAAAAGTGAGAATGTCCTTTCATTGACAGTATGCCCTGACACAACTGATAACTCTGCTTGAGATACAACCTATAAAACCTTTTGTTAGACACTGACCTGTAGGGTCTTCTTGTAGCCACCATAATTTAAAAGGATTTTATGATTGAGTCTTATTTTACAAACATTTCCCCCGAGTACACCAGCATAGCACACCAGTGACAGTCATTTATCACTTTTAACTTAAGTGAGTTATACTTTCTTCTTCAAGTATGTACAAGAACAATAGATGAAAATGGTCAGTAACATGATATAATATTACATACTGTTTCATAAAATTGATATAAGTAGTCCATGTGTACCTCAAAGCTGGAATTTTAAATATTTGACAATTTAAAAAAAATGTATTAGAGGTGTACCAATTCAGTAAAACTGATTAGTTCCGATTATCGATTATTTATAAATAGCTATTGGGAAATATGCTTAAAAGAATGATAACAGTTAATGTAATTAATACAAAAGGATTTTATTTAAAAATCAACAGTTAAAGCTTTGACAATCTTAATTTTTGATTAATCTTTGCATAACCGGCGAAAGTTGGAACCAGATTGTTAGTTTTATCAATGGTATAAACTTATATTTCTTTATCTGGTTATGTAATCTTTGCATAGCCCGTAATCCAGATGCAGTGTATATGTTTTTTTTTGTGATTTTGATCACTAAACTACTACCTAGAAAATTTTGCTTTAAATTTTACTTTTAAAAAAAACCAACCAATTAATTGGCATAATAATCACCCAATAACAATTCAGTATCCTCATCAGTACATCCTTAAAATTTATTAAAAAGTGGATTGGGGGAAAAAAATCTGTTTGTTTGAATAAAAGCGTTGTCCAGGTACTTCTACTAGTCGGAAAAATATATTAACATAATGGATATGTAGAAACAAACACATATTAAAAATTTCACTTCAACTTGTAGAGAGGCTATGCTAATCTATGCCAGTCTTGCCTCACAACATTCATGACCAAAATTTAATTCAATTATTTTTTCATGATTTTCATTATTTGAATATATCCTATGTGTGGGGCAACTTAATTTACAAAGAAAAAGCTCATCCATAACTGTGGTCACACAGTCTATGGCATAAGCTGTCTCGCAATAAACCAGATTTCTGGTGATGGGAAGGTTGAAGTTCAAATATTGCCCGTTAAGACCATCTACATGAAGAGAGATTTCTTGTGGTTTCACACCCTCTTCATGCAAATGTGAGTGCCCTTATTCTAAACTACTTTCCTTATCTCTATACCTTAAATTAAGTTATTAATAAACCTTGGTGTTAAATGTAGTGGCAGTTAAACTAACCAGATCCATCGTGAAAATGACCACATTACACACCAAGCAAAACTCACCTTATGTCCACATGGCTGTTATATATTGCCACAGTATCCCTGGCCAGATATATCACAAGCACAGCTGATTTGGAAGAGCCTTTCAAACCAACAACATTGGCTGCTTCGTTTATACGGATGTAGCCATCCATTAGAAAATGAACTCGAATACACAAAGCATTTTCTTTGAAAAATATGAACAACTCTTTTCCTAAGGTCCTGACTTCACACACAGTTGATTGAACAAAGCTTTCAAAAGAATTCTGGAAAGTTTTATCGCCTCCAAGTTTATTGGTCTGAAAAATAATGAGAATTTGTATTGGTCACTTGGCTAAAATTAACAAGAGCCATCTGACAAAGTCAAAATTTGTTTTAGGCAATAATTTAGCATATCGCTGGCGAATCTATGGCATGTGAGATTTTCTTGGCGCACTGTATCAATTATTGCACAGTTTTTTCCTTGAATTATGATTTAAACTAAAACTACCTCTTTAATAAAATTATTACCGATACTTTATTTTTTTGCAAAATAAATTACTGATTATTTATTAGTGTCACAAATTCTCTTGTATCTTGTGAAGTATGCCCCTACTTATTAAACAAAATGTAATTTCAAGAACTCTTTTATTCATATCAATTTATAAGAAATCTTGCCTTTATAGTTTAGGTTTCTTAAAACTTTACTTTTCATCTATTATGTTATCTATTTATGTAGAAAATTTACTTGCTTACTCTATGGTATATGTAACTCCTCAGTAGCTTCATTCCTTTTTTTCAGACCTAATAATGGCACCTTGTTTTCATTCATTTTAAATTTATTTTATTTTCACGGATACAGTATTACAATATCACAAAATATGAAACACTATTATAGTACCAGCAACCAATGATGATTAAAGACTTAATTAAGTTACTGGTTGTCCATTTTTCTATTCTAAACTTCTTTGGGCAAGAAAATTAATTTATCCAAACACTAATAAAATAATGAGTTTGTGTTCTCAAAAAGGTTAGCCAGGCTTGTCAGCTATAGTACATGTAAATACACATTCTTACTCTACAATGGTTTAGTAACATTATATCACTAATAAGCACTAATACATTATGGTTTGAGACGTTTTAATAATTAAAAAAAGTGTAGGGCTATATATTTATATATTATTTATGGAGCAAGGTCAAACCCCCCCTTTTAAAAATCCATTCCTCAAAATTGAATCTTAATTATATCAACAAATCCAAATCCAAATTTCAATCTTATAAAAAATAGGGTAACTACAAAACATATTTTACAAAATTCCCTGACTTTTCCAGGCAACATTTTTCAATTTTCCCCGAGTACTTTTTTTCCAGTTTTAATGGTGGATGGTGACTTTTGTTTTAATTATTCTTGAACACATATTAAAAAAAGTTTGTATCTATTAAACAGTTTTATCAGTTATTTTGAAAATTAAAATGTTATTTTATTTAGGTATTATTAACTTTTGTTTTAGTGTTTGGTTGCAGAATTAATGGGATATTTTCGACATATCTTTAATTCCCTGACTTTTCCTTATTTTTAGTTAAATTCCCTGACATTTCCCTGTTTTCCCTGTCATCCAAAAATTCCTTGACTTTTCCAGGTTTTCCCTGTCTGTAGCCACCATGAAAAAATGGTGAGCATAGTAGACTTGATGTACTATATTCTTTTTTAAGTTGTAATAGAAATTATATATAGGGTACTTATATCAATATCTTGTCTTTAGCCACTCTGAGTTTGATCACTTTTCTCTTTTGTCAGGTTTCAATTATAACATTTCCAAATTTTGTTGCTTGCTTAGCGCTTTCATTGCATTTCATTCCCAGTGAGGGCCCTCCATTTTGTGTTTATTTTGTCATTCAGTCTTTGAAAAGAAGTTGCTTCATGTTCACAATTTTATTTTAACTGTCTGAATTGAATCCCTTATATTTGTGAAGAATGACCTTGAGGATTGAATCATTCCTGGATATCTCGACAGTAGAGCATTTGGAGTGTTAAGCTAAAGTTCAAGGGTTCAATTCATGGTCTAGGTGTAATTTTTCAATCTATTTGAATATGAAACCCAGTTTTGGCTGATTTCTGTAATTATAATAATTCATCCTCCAAGCTTCGCCTTTCATATAAACTTAATTGTATAGCGTTTCTATCTTCCATCTTATATTTGTGACTAAATATAATTTAACCTGGGACTTTGGCTAAGCGTGCTAATGCTCTGTCACTGAGCTATCCAGCTCATAATTTAAGGCTGAGTCTGTGATGAACATGTGGCATTATCAGTTAGATGAGCAACCAATAGTAAGCCTGTCACAAGCAAGCAGATACCACAGACATCTGTAATTTCAAAGAGCTGTTATGCTGTTAAGTATACAATACTAGATTGTAATTTTAAAGACATAATTACGACGACTTACATCCTGTGTGTTTATATTAATTAGTCATATTATTTTTGTGATGACAGTATGATGAGTGTTCACATCATGCGGTGGGTGTTGCATCCATTCATAAATGTTAAATAGGCTAGTTGTAGATATGTTTTTTGGCAGACCTAATGCATTTGAAAGCTAAAGGGCTGTGCTTCAACATTTGGCAGTACTTTGGTCCTTAACCTGTCAAAAGAGCGAGGTATTGCTGTACATATAATATTAAATGTCAACATATTTGTTGATAAACATTCAGTTGACTGAATCATATATATGGTATTAGGGTAAGTTTTTCTTATGAGTGTGATAGGCTAAGCCAACATTAAGCAGTATAAAAGCTATAAAACCAATTCTAACATAAAATTTAAGAGGGGAAAGCAAATATAAGTTAGTTCTGTGTTTGTCATAACACTGATGTTTATAAAGTTTAATAATTTTGAATAGTTGAAAAATTAAAACAAATCTCGCTAAAAATCACAAGTGAAACGATGGAATGTAAATGTTGACCCATGATTTTTTGTGGTATATGCCATTGTTTCCAAACAGAAATTACATTGTTTATTTAAGCAATAGTACTATTTGAAATTTGAATTTATTAATGCATGAAAGGCTAGGCTAAGTTTGGTTGGGTCAGAAACATAAATATACATGTATAGCCTATATTTAATTATGTTAAGTTAGGTTTGAATTTATATTTATTTTAAACATTAATCTAGATTTTACACTCAGTATGGAAGTTGGAATCGATTTAAAGTAATTGTGATGAAAACATTGAGTGAGTGTATCTTGTATGTAATTCATATGTTCAATATATTTTAAAACCATTATTATTGTGCCTCATTTGCAAGAGTTGGGTGGTGGTCATTGAAGATAAGCATTGCTTGTTTCTAAAAACAATTATTTTTAGGAATATAGTTAGAGGTGTGTCACATATTTTTTTATATTCTTTTTAAATTTTTCTTCCCTAAGCAATGCATAATATTTCTCACAAAGGGAAACATATATACATAGGCTTAGGCCTTTATTTTTAGCAACACATCTTACTACAGCTGACTTCTTTACGCTTGCTTCTTGCTGTAGGTAAACAATTTTCTTTCAAAGAGTTTTAGTCGGAGACTTCGTCAAATATACCAATGGTGCCTCCTAAAGAAGAACATTTCTTCCCTAATCTGTTAGCCTAAGTCCAACAACCCCTTAGTCAGATATTTACTTCTGGACCCTCACCGGAACAAATCCAAAGAGAAGGTTACATAATTATACAATTGATTTGATTACAAATAACAGGCTTAAACAACTCACGTTCAGTTTTAAAACTTAAATCTCACTTTATGTAGTTTTTTTTATATGAGCTCAGACCCTAGGGCCTGTGTAATATTTGTAAATTTGTAGAGCTGACCATTCAAACAGAATTATAAGACAAAACTAAGATTGTTTCTACAAAACAAGGTTTGGGAATAATGCCTGAGAAGCGCGTGATCATATAAACTGTATTTTACTTATGATAGCAGATCATTAACAATTTAACACTAGCATTATACTCAAAGAAATGACAAATCAAAATCTATATTTTTATTTAGGTATTTGATTTTTTTACAATATTTAGATTTATAACTCACCAAAACCTGAGTTTAAACATAAAATACTAGACCAACATGTTATGTGATCCATAATCCCTAAGGTATGAGAATCAAATAGGCCTACTAATATATTTTATGAATATCGAAAAGTTCCCAAACAAACTCAGACTAGCCTTACCGGGGTTCATGTGTAAATAAATAAAAAATGCTACTAACTACTTATAGGACCCGTGCTTAAAAGAGAAATTAGGTGAATTTTCTAAGATTTTTTTTAACAATTTAGAATTCTTTGATCACATTTGTTTTGATATAATCGGAAACTTCAGAATCTTGTGTATTAGTGCCTTTAAATTTCTCATAATTCGACAGAGGAAAAAATTAGGAATTCCACCTTTCATCCCAATTTTGCCAATTTAAAAAAATCATTTCATCACACCAATGATTTTGAAGGCATTCATTTTCTTCCTTTCTACACAAACCCTACTTTCAAAAATACATGAGCCCACTTGCTAATAAAATTATCCTTTGGTAAATTTATAAATGTTAATATAAACTCACATTTTTACTGTCATCACTCTGTATTTTAATCAGTTTTTGATTACATATGCGTTTGTTTAAGTTTTCTCCCTTTACCTTACAGCCAGGTCCTTCAACCATTTTATTTAATTTCCTCTGACACTGACAGTAAAATTAAATTCAAATTAGAAACAGTCTAACCAACTAAAGTTTTATAGAAATAAACTTCTCTAAGAACTAAGAAAAAAATTTAAGTAGATAACATTAGTATTCCATACAGCAATTAGTGCCTAATGTACAGTGAAAAAACCAATTTACTTTCTAAGGGTTTACTTGTAAAACAAAAACATTTTTAGCATAAATATTACCTAATCAAGGGGTACTTGTAAAATCAAATCTTATTTTTATTTGTTTTTGATTTTATTACTGTCATAAATATTATGATAGACTTACTTCGCAAGTATAATGTATATTCCTTTATTTGAAATCATATTTGCAGTCGCTACTATTATAGGAGAAAAAAAGGTCCATAATGTAAACCACTATAACTGAAAGTAATGTGTATAAACTCTTTGACCATTATAATTTATTTTATCCCCTATTTCCTATTAGTTATGTGTCACCTCTAACAACTTTAGCCCACAAAAAAAATCTCATGAATTATAAAATTCAAATAGACCCTTCCTCATCATTATAAAAAGAATAACACTAACCATATTACAGCAAAGCCAAAAAAGTTTGATGCTATTCAATTACTTTTTTACAAAACAAGTTCAGTCGTCTTAGTCCTTTCGTCGCTAAAATGTATTATTTTCCCAAGCTGACATACATTTATCTGTGAATGGTCAGATTTGAAATACTATTTAGCCTGGTCTGTCTCATTGTGTTCCTCAAGCACGTCTTGACTCTTCCCAAAGTTGAAAATGTTCTTCCAGGCGTGCTTGTATAAACAGGCAAATTTGAAAAGATCTTCAAAAGCACACTCACAAATTGGAAAAAAACTTTTGTCACAAATGTTCAAGGAATAAATTGTATTTTTCTAGAAATAAAATGTATCTTTTAGTGGATGTCTTGGTTTTCAAATTTGCTGTAGGCTTATTCTATAATCTGTTATACTACATTTTAAACGCAGCTATCAAACAGTTAATTCCAATGTCATTCAAATTATGTGTGTAGAAATCAACTGGTTTCACCATTTTTTCTATATCCTCTTTACACGCACTTACACCAGAAGGTAAAAGCTACACAAAACTGCTGATGAAATATTAATTGTATTTAATGAATCCAACCTATAGGTAACTGATTAGGCGATTTAGCATGCTGGAATTACTCTACTTCAATCTCAGATGGCATATTTGCTTTATGAATCTACTATCCACCCATCACCATTATTTGAAATAGAATTCTGTGAACTTAAGTTTTCAGTTACTTCTTCACACTTTTCAAATATTATCTTGAATTCCTTATCTGTATTTTCCCTCGTTTTGTTTAGAACTGAAATAATTTTCTCTCAATGTGGAGCAGCAGATGCAAGGCCAGCATCTATTTATTGGAGTTTTATTTTTACTCAAAGGTAATGTGTAGCTCAGTAACTTTTCACCTGACCATAGAGCCACTATAAAATCTGATTTATGTTTAGCTTTGAGTGGAAAAAATACACTAGATGAGTCATTTATGTCTTCCCACTGTAAAATCTCTTCCAACGCTGCAATCGCAGAATACTGTAGTTGAACCATAACAATGCTTACCTCTTGTCTTTTAATCCATCTATTAGAGAGCAAAGCTGCTTCAACTTGAATTTTTGGTACGCTGGAGCAATATTGACAAATGTTTGCAACAGAATGATTTGTCGCTTGAGTGTGTTAAAAAAAAATCATATAGTCTCCGTACAGTGCTAGAGCAGTTCTTTGTGGGGGGTCTCCTCAAAAGAGTTCGACATTTCCTGGTTCAAACTATGTAAAAAAACCGTGAGACTAGAAACTCTTGTAATACTGTCCACTATTGTATGCCTGTGCACCTCTTAAGCCTTCCACTCATGGATATAGTGTCATAATAAACCTGACCTCTAGGGAAAGTAGTATCTTTGCCTTGTTCTTGCTACCCAGGAAGAAGACGTGTTTTTCTTATAAATTTCTACCTGTTATTTTCCCTAAGTTTAAAGGCTTAAGCTACAGGACTCATTCCTTAAGAGTCTAGCTTTTCTCAACCTCATATTTAATATAACGTCAGCAGATAGTAAACTGCCCTAAACAGGGATAATCAATAATTTTATCTGATAAAACGAATACATACTTTGCATGGTTTTTCCCATAAACTTTTTTTAATAATGATGTGATTTTATTACATGCTTCAATAATCTGGTTCTGAATGTTAAAACTTATTTAAGCGATATTTCGCCAACAGGATTGAAAATACGTCATCAGATTGTCATCACGCCTGTTTATCTGTTCTCTCAGTAAAGCTCAAAAATTTCCTCCATTTTCAATGGGTAGGTTGTTTATATCAAAGTCACCATAATATAGTGGCACGGAGAATAACGTTTTGCCATATATATAAAATCAACGTAGCTATAATAAGTTTACATATTGATTTGGTTAGTGAAGCTTTATTTGCTCAAGTTAATGTCAGGGGAATGTTTTTCACTGAATAAAATTTTCAGAAAATTATTAGCTTTTAAAGTAACCTCTCGGTGGTAGTTTATTTTTTCGTGACTTTAAAATTTGTCAATGGCTTTCTTACACCCATAAAATCCATCTGCGATCAGTTTACCAGTATGTTGTAAACTTGATATATCTATTTCCTCATGAGCAAAAATGATGCACACCTTCCAGTAGTCACTATCTTTACTTAGAGAGTAAGAAAACTATTTATAATATTTCAGCCAAGAAAAAAAGAAAATCTTATGTTTTGACCATCAATCTGCATACAGGGGAATCCAAAATTTTCAACCAGAATCCAAACATTCGTTAACACATCAAATTACTCACAATCATTTAGTGTTAGGGCTGTGAATTTTTTTTTAAATTAACAAATATCTTTGACGTGACTTACTTCTAGGCGTGAGCTTATGGTTGGCGCATAGCTGGTGACGTTGTGATCCGTTTGAATAAGGGAAGTAATGTTCAGTTACAGCTTCATTCTAGGACTCACTACTAGTTATTTCAGTTCCAGTGCCATCACAACGTTTCTTAATCTTGACTCAAAATAAGATTGTTATTTTGTTGAGCTTACGTTTCTGATGCCTCACGGCACAAACTAATACATCCATGCAATCATTAATCAATATAGGGGAGGTCAGACTAATATGAGCAGGTGTGATATATGAGCATACCCGTCTTAAACTCTCCCCTTGGCAAGTATGTGCTGCCACCTTACTGAAGAACGTTCAACTGCATCATAGCAACATAGATCGAAGTGCATGGCGATAATAAAAGAATCACAGCGTCCTATAATTATCAGCTTATGAAAAGGTACGTTTAAAATTAAGTTACTAAAATGTTTCCCATAGTTTGTATAAGCAACAGGAACTATATTTATCTTTGGTTTGGTGGTTATTTAAGCTCAAATGTAACATAAAACCTACTCGTTGCATCCCTTGAAAAAAAATTAAAGTTAACATCTGACCACAACGAACAAGATGGCTGAAAAGGCGGCAGTCCCCAGTTGTTTATATGAGCAGGGGTGCTCATAATACCCTGATTTTTATAAATGGTGAATTTTTACACTTTTCGTGGTGTCTACAGCAACATCGCGCTTAAGATGGTCAAAATAATAATAATAATAATAATAATAGCGTAAAATTGTAAATAATAATTAAAATTAAAATAACGTAAAATAGTTAATAATGTTAATAAATAATAACCACAATTTTACGTTCTTTGCTTAGATGGCTCTGTCAAAACCTAGACGTGGTGGGTGGGATGAGCTGAGCATGTCAACTGCTGTTCGGCAAGTTCTACAGGGAGGTGAAAGTGAAAAGAATGCAGCACGCCAATGTGGAGTACCACGTCAAACGCTTCGAAGACACCTTGCTGTTGTGCGGATGGGCGGAAAGGTAACTAAATGCCTCGGAAGAAAACCAGTTCTCAACAAGGCTGAAGAAAAGGAACTTGTTGAAGTACTATTAGATATGGAAAAGAGGCTTTTTGGAGTGAGTATTTCCAGTTTGAGATCATATGTGTTCCAGTACTGCGAAATTAATGGAATCGAACATCCATTCAATGTAGAGAAAAAAACAGCTGGGAGAGACTGGGTTAACGGGTTCTTGAAACGAAATACAGAACTCTCCATACGTAAACCGGAGGCAACTTCTATCCACCGTGCAGTAGGATTCAATGAAGGCAAAGTAAATATATTTTTGACACCTTAAAGAATGTTCTGTTTGATGAAAATAATATTAGAAAAATACCCCCTGATCAAATTTTCAACGCAGATGAGAGCGGCTACACTGCGGTCCACAAACCTGGTAAAGTATTGGCTCAGAAAGGTAGAAAAGCAGTTGGAGCCATCACAAGTGGAGAGAAAGGTAAACTTGTTACAGTTTTATGCTGTGTAAGTGCGAGTGGACAGTACATACCACCATTATTCGTCTTCCCAAGGGTGCGAATGAGACCAGACCTTCTAGACAAAGCGCCACCAGCTAGTATTGGATTTGCGTCACCTTCTGGCTGGATTTCAGAAGAATCATTTGCTGTATGGTTTGACCATTTCTTACAAAAAGTATGCCCGAAATATCGTTCTGCACCAACATTATTAATCGTAGATGGTCACACCTCACACACCAGAAATTTGTCGGTGATACTGAAGGCACGGGAGAATAATGTAAGACTTCCTTCCTTCACACTGCACGCATAGGCTCCAGCCCCTTGATGTAGCCGTTTTCAAGAGCATTAATAGCTTTTACGACCAAGCCGTCTCTACTTGGCTGTCTCAGCATCCTGGTAGAATTGTGACGGAAAAAGAAATTCCTGAACTATTTGCCATTGCTTACGGAAAAGGTGCTACGATTCGGAATGCGCAGTCAGGTTTCAAGAAGACGGGCATACATCCCTTCAATCCACACTCATTTTCAGAAGAGGATTTCATTGCCGCAGAGCTCACAGCTAATCCAGAATGTAACACTAACACAACTCTTCACACAGATATCTCCTTTGTAAATTCTCTAGCGTCACCATCCCTGGAAGATTCCAATGAAATGGACAGCCACCTTGTCTCATCACCAAAACCAGGGCCATCTACAGAAACAGGATCATTTTCACCAAAATCAGGAACACCTGCACAGAAAGGATCATCTTCACCTACATCATGGACATCTACACAGGCAGGATCAACTTCACAATGCTCTCCAAAATTCCGAGACCTGATTCCAATTCCAGCCAAAGGTACAAGGAAGCCTTCTACCAGAAGAGTGGCTCATTCTGTTATACTCACGGATAGTCCTCACAAAAATAGCGTCGAGAATGCCAAGAAACATGTGTTATCACTATCAAAAAAAGAGCAAAAAAGTCTTCAAATTCATCATCTGCTAAGAAGTCAAGAGATGTAGAAGATTCAGAGTGTATTTTCTGTGGCGATCTTTTTTCCACAACAGGTGGTGATTGGGTACAGTGCCAAACATGCAAAAATGGGCTCACGTCGAGTGCAGTGGTGTTGGTAAACGACAGAAGCGTTACATTTGCGACTTTTGTTCGGACTAGCAAAATAGGCCAATCAAGACAAAGATTGAATATCAGTAGGTATTGGTTTGTGCTTGTAGGATACTAAGAGAGTAATTATTATTTGTTATATCTTTACCACTATTTCCATGTGTGTATAGGGCATATTGAGTTCTGTCTGATATTTAAAGTAGCGTTGTATGTGTAGGCCTACATCAAATTATAACACGATGCTCATTTTACCCCCTGGGCGTGCTCATATTTTCCTCCCATGCTTTTAATATGAGCACTTGCAGATTCTTTTTTTATTTATTTTCTGGACTAAAGTTGGCAAAATATTCATATTTATTGTATTTTGTAGACCTAAGCGAATGATGAATTGAATAAAATAATATTACTGTTGGATAGCCTTACTGTTTCTTAAGAAATAACAGATTTTCTTAAGATGCTCATAACTGCCCGACTTCCCCTAAAAGTTAGCAAAACTATATTTGAACATATGATAGAATTAACTTATTGAATATACGAGCGTTTGTGGCGACACCTTCCTTTTGTTAACTAAAGAAAAAATTAACAATAGCAGTAATATATAATCAAATTCACGATTTTAACTACTATTACCACAGTTAAAGAAATTCCAGGAACTACGCCGTATGACCCCGATCGTTTATAAAGAGACCAATAATTCTCTCGAAAGGTGCCAAAGCCAACGCAGGAAAGTACGTCGGGATTGGCCATCTGTGTGGAAGATTTGAGAAGCAATCACGGACTGCGATGGCTGGTGGGTGTGGGTGGTGGCTCCAAATAAGAGAGTTACAGAAGTTTGAACTCTCTCTAAAGTTCTAGTGTTTTTAAATTAAAATAAAAGGTCGTTTGTTATAAAGAGCCAATTCACATATAGACCTATTTAAGAATAAATGGTTTCAAAGATCACTTTCCAAAATAATATAATATAGATACGTCAGGGCTTTAATAAAGAGTTTCTTCTCATTAAATCTTTTTCTTTCTTTATTTTTGTGTAGGGTTGGTGAGGGGTGAGATGGGTTTAACCCCTTAGCTTGTTTCACCTTGTTGAATTCGGTTGAATTCAGCTAAAGGTTTGTTGATTTCTTGATTAAGTCAGTTTAAGTTGGTTAGAGTCTGTCAGAGCTTGTTGATGTATGTTAAAATATGTTGAAACCTATTTATGTATGTTTGAAGTCTGGTGAAATTTGTTGATGTATGTTTGAGGCTCAGGAAAAGTTTATTGATGTATGTTGAAATGTGTTAAAGTTTGTTTGAGATCTGTTGATGTATGTTGATGCCTTATATAGACTGATGAAGTATTTTAACGTATGTTGAAGTCTGTTGAGGTCTATCAAAATATTTTTGAGGAAGGTTGAAGTCATGTTAAAATTAGGTTAAAGTAGTGTTGAAATCTATTATAGTTTGAATTTTATTTAACAAACTTTATCATTGTGGTTGTGACATCTTTTTACTGCAAGACATTGCTGGACTCAGCCTCAATGGCATGATAATCATGCTGGTACGACAAATGCTAGAGGAAGAGACTGAGACTCAATGAAGTAGTGGTAACTACGGGTGAGAACTAGGTTTTAACTTCACCGTCATTAATATAAGGTTAGGGAATCGAGTTCATTCTAAGCCCGGAGTTCCCTTCTGTGTATGCACGAATATGTTAAGTTTGGTTGAGGTTAAGTTGAAGTTAAAGCTAGAGTAGGTTGGTATGGAATAAGCTAGTTTAGTGTAGTTTGAGGTTATGTTTGGGTTAGATTGAGTTAGGTTTGGTTGTGTTGGTTCAGATTAGGTTGAGGTCAAGGTTAGGTTGGATTGGGTCTGAACATGTTCGAGAACAAGTTAATATCAATGAATGGGGATGATCCTATGTCGTATTAATATGATATAACTTTAAGGGTAGGACTATGGCAAGACATAGTGGAAGGGTAGGTTAGAGGGCTGGACAGGATCCAACTGCGAACCAGTGGATATATCAGTGGGTGATAACTCGTTTATAACAGGATATGAACCTATACTGATATGCCAAGCTCGAAGTTCATTCTTTGTATGGGCCAAGTTCAGAGGTTTTGGTTAGTTTAGATTGGGCTAGGTTAGGTTGGAACTGAAAATGTTCAAGAGCAAGTCACGTTAAATTAATAATGATCCTATGTGAAATATGCATGATGAATATATTATATGTATTGACAAATGTATACAGGATACATATCATAGGATGAGTGATATGGTCAATGACCTCCGATACAATGCATGTTTCACGTCTCTGATAAGTGTCAGGGGATTAAATATTTAACTTTAGCGAAGGATGTAAACGCTTGCAAGAGGAGGTGAAAGACAGAGAGAGTACATTTTTTGAAAGATTTGCAAGAGTCTGCTTGGGCGGGTTAACCTCGTAAACATTTGTATTATTTGTAACTTCATCAGTATAGAGTAAGTTCATCATGCCTGTTGGGACATGCTTCAAGGTATGGGTTGGGCCACTTCTCCAATGGGCTGGTGTGGTAAAGTTGTATCAGCAGGATTATGGATTAGAGGGAGGGGGAAGATGCGGGTGGCCTGAGGAGGGGATGATGAGGGTTGACCAGGAGGTGGCTGGTAGAAGAGCAGGATGATGACGAGGTGACGAGGGTCTAGTGGGAGGAGATGTTGGAGTGTTTCCAGTTAGGGGTTTGGTTGTTCTCATGCAATGTTTGTGGGTTAGTGCGTAGTGAGTAGGTGAGGTTTTCCGGTATCTGCCTGGAAAAAACATGGAAAACCTTCACATCCTAGGTTAATGAGTGAAAATACGTTTGGAAAAATAATAAAAAAATTACCTAACGTCTTGAGACGAGTGGATGGAGAAGAATGTGCGTATAAGGGGCGGAGGAGTAATACAGGGGAGTTTACCGTTATGGGTTCAAGTATTTGGGAGAGCAAGTGATGAGGAGGTAAAAAGAATGAATATTTCAGTATCATACGTAGGGCAATCCCTTTTAGTGAGTCTGGATGTGGTGAGAGGTGAAACAAATTAAAAAAATTAAAGTGTCGAAAATGGGATGATAGAGTATAGGGCCGATATGCAACATACCGCACAGTGGTATAAAAATAGTGTAAAAATAAAAAATCGGCTAAAAATTGGGATGAGCGCCTGGGTGGAGGATGGTGATCGGGTGTGGTAGTGGAAATGAGGCCTGATTTGAATAACCTTACATGATAATAAGGTCATAAAACCAGTTCAAACAAAGTTAAAATGTAGCTAGTATTATCAAAAAGGTTATACTATCGCAAATACTGGTGTGGCAGGAAGATAAAGAGGAGAAAAGGGGAATAAATGGCAATCAATAACCTCTAACATGTTTGGAAAGGATCGGTCATGATCGGTAATGATTTGTTATGGTCGGCTATGATTGGTTTTGGTTGGCTATGTTCACGTTCAGACATATTCAGACAGGGGTCAAGTCGTCGAATATTTACGTAAAAAATATAGTTAGTAGTATCAAAAAGGTGATACTACAGCAACATGCTGATGGTACAAGGAGACAAAGGGAAGAAACGGTAATACAACGCGTAATATTACAAGTAAATGCAGTAGGCAAACGTGTTTAAACCATTTCAGTAGTAGAATGAAAATGGCATCATCAAAAAACTGGGTTGAATTACCAATATGGGTTTTAGTTGTCAGGTATGAGATCCACCATTTTGGATTTCTACATCATATTCCAAGGCAAGGCTGTCCAACTTTAAGTTAGCCAAGGGCCTAATTTGTATTCCTAGACAGTGTGCGGGCCACACACGTGGAAATTACACCTATACAGTATCAACTCTCCTGTTTTTAAAGGATTATGATCCTTATATCATGATGGATTAAGTCGCAAGGTTATTATATTGTTTGATAGTTATGGTTATAGCCAGTACTCGAATTGGGAAAGTTTAACAATCGGAACGGTAACAACTAACAACCAATTATTCCTTAATCTATTTTACAGCATGGAACTATTACATTGATAGAACCTATTTCATTGTCTATACATACTTCAATAAGTTGCATGCCAAGCCATGTCAGTTTAATCGAATCTCTGTAAGATTAATATCCCATTTCCGTTTACTATACTAATCTAATTCATTGCTAATTATAATTAATTAAAATTGATTTATACTGAAACAAAAAATACACTGCCACACTAAAACAATATACAATATTTAGCTATGTTGATAGGCACTAGTCTAAAACCATATAATATTCATTATTAGTTAAAATTATTTATAATAAAATTCAAAGTTTATTATTTTCAGCATAAGAATTAAAAATTATATCTTGTTGATATTAAAATATAAATATTACATTGTTGTTTTGCATCTCTTTCATTCTTATGAAAATAAGACACTTGAAACATCTAAACGTGTTAAGGATACCTATCATTTATGGGGAGAATACTAGACTGAAATTAAGTGAATCACAATGAGCGAAATATGCATGCTAGAACATTCCTCAATCACTTATTGTAAAGTAAAAAAGAATTTCCTCTTACAAAAGATTTCTACAGAAGAGGTCAAATATGGCACCAGAAAATTTGAAAAATTCTTTGTTTTACATTGTGTGACATTAGCTTGTGCTGCTAATATCACAATGTTACTACCCACCCCAAATAAGCCTATACACATAGACATCCTGCAATATAAACACTAGCAAGACTAACTAGTATAATGAAATACTACCACCCCAAATAAACTTATACTCATAAATGTATACTCATAGACATCCAGCATTATTAAATATCACAATCTTACTATATCTAGTGTACATTCTGTACTCACACATTGTATCTTCTGGCATAGCACAACCTGTTCGCACCAAATTATAAAAAGAAGATAAGTCATAACAACCTTGAATGATGCACCAACAACATATTCCAATAAATGAATCCAGAAATGCGTGGATTGGCCCGACTGGGCTGTCCCAGCTAGCCATTCAAAAGTTTCATTGTCTACGTGACTGAATGGGCGTACTTCGATCCTACAGCCAACTCACCATTTCCGGCGTACGTGTTTTGGGTACGAGCCAAGTTGACTACAACTAACCCAATACATGGTGTACGTGACTGGATGGGCGTACTTAAACTCGACAACCATCTCACCGGATATCCGGTGGAAGTGTATTGAGAACGAGGTGTGCGATGCAGGTGACTGTCAGCACGTGTTACCTGTGTGACATCATTTTCTTAGTAAGGAAATCTCCCACCTACCAAGCCATCAACTAGACCTATATATAACTAGCGTTCAGCTAGCATCGATGACTATTACATCCGACACTTCCACGAGAAGTTCTATTCAGGACTAGAACATTATATGCCAGGATGGCTATAAATATAAATATATATTATTGATTATATAAATTTTATATTACAAACTATGGGTTTGATTATCTTGAACACTTAAGTTTATTATGTAGTTGAAATCAGTCAGTGTAGGCTTCTGTAATTTTTCGCTAAAGGTTTTATTTTTGAAAGTAAATTCTGTTAAGGAACACTTAATGTTTCCTACTGCCACTTGGGCGCTAGTATCTTTGTAATTTCTTGAAATCTTCGGGTAGCCACATTTTTTGATTCCTTTTCTGTCTTGAGATTTTTAGTTTAAATATTATTTTTTATCGTTCTTGTGATTACTAGTAAATGTTTAAATTCTTTAATTCTACAATGTTTTTTATAGGTTATTTTCGTAGACGTATCTTCTTCGGATTAAATATTAAAGTAACTTATTTTGGTTGGTTAGTAAGGTTTTGACTTTAAAATTCACCGATTCATTTAGTGGGAAATTACAAGTTTTCTAACGTAACAATGCTTTGTTTTCTATTTTAATATTATAATGTAGGAATTTGGTCGGATTCTTTAAAAGTGACGAAGGTAATAGTTCCGCGAAGGTTTGAGTTTTAGTCGGGAAATCAAACCTTTGTGCTAACAATAAATATCTGATTAGATATTTAAATTTAAATTTGATCCTAAAATGTTAATTTATTTTGTCTGTATTCATAGTGGTGAATCAGACGCGTTGTAAACCATTTGAAGGAGGCTCTTTAAGCTCTTTGTAATCATCGTAAGGTTTAAAGATTTAATCTTTAAAAATAAAAATATTTGATTCTATATTTAAAGATAATTTTGATCTTAAAATTTAAATTTGATTTGTCTGTATTCACAGTGGTGAATCAGACGCGTTGTAAACCATTTAAAAGAGGCTCTTTAATCTCTTTGTAATCATCGTAAGGTTTAAAGATTTAATCTTTAAAAAGAAAAATATCTGATTCGGTATTTAAAGTTAATTTTTATCCTAAAATTATAATTTGTTTTGTCTGTATTTACAGTGGTGACTCAGACGCGTTGTAAACCATTTAAAAGAGGCTCTTTAAGCTCTTTGTAATCATCGTAAGGTTTATAAATTTAAATTTTTAATAAATATCTGATTAGATATTTAAATTTAAATTATGATCTTAAATTTGTTTGTCTGAATTAACTATGGTGAATCAGATGTTTGTAAATCATTTAAGAAAGATTCTTTAAATTATTTTTTTATAATATTAACCATTTTGTTTATTTTTTTGGTCTCTTCCAGACTAGTACAAATAAAATAATAATATACCTTGAGATATATAAATATACTCTCAAACGTATTGTGCAAGTGCAGACTCAGCCATGATTTATTTGTTTTCCAACACACTTAAGTTTGACTTGTAATGCCATGTAGATTGTTTTACCTCTGTTTATTACATTGAATAAATAATTCAAATATTTCTTTAACATGCAAATATTTTATTTTTTGCTGTAATAATTTTCTTAGATTCCGTCCAACCTCTTTTAATCTATTGTGGCCGTAGCTATAAGAAGAAGTGACCAGTACAATTGTTGTGATATATTATGAGATTGTTAAGAATTATATTTACTATTTAATCCATTTGAAACATTTTGTTTCAATGTCAAAAGTTTTGAAACAAGCACTGATCATTAAATTGGCAAAAACAACCAGATATTTTATGCTTTAATGTAAGGCACTTTCTCTTAATCATCATCATAATTAACTGTTTTAAGCCTGTGCCCAAGCCAGTTTAATAAAATGCCTCAATTTTCTTCTATTTGTCCACCACTCTTCCTTCTTTAATTTCTTCCATTCTTCTCCTCTCACTTGAACACTTTCTGTTAAATGCTCTTCCCATCAATTACTTGCCCCCTCCTGCCTTTGTGGTATTTTTCCTATTTACTTTATTCCTAACATTTTCTTCAACATCCTCTCTTTTTCCATTCTCACTACATGCCCATACTATCTCAGTCTTGCTTCCTCTACTATCACATGTGCTCCCCGTGCCCCTACTCTTTCCTGGATAACTTCATTCCTAATCTTGTTTCTCATCGTGACAGCTAGAGTGGTTTTGTTTCGGCCATCGTCTTACTAAGTCTGTCGTGGAAAAGCCCTTTCTATTACCTCCAAATTTTAATTTATCTAAATATTATTTTGGACCACACCAGGGCCGTGTTTAAAAAAATCATATATATTGGCACCTGCGTGGTGGAATTTCATACGTATTTTTATATGTCAGATATCACATACTGGGACTTTAATTTGCATGTTAATTATGACTATACTGATTAGGCTCAGTTTTTATTAAATACTCGTAGCACTTTTAAGGATTTAGCTGCCAACAAACGAACACACTATTTGTCATTTTTCATTTTATTCAATGCAATAAATATTTTGAAGAAATTAAATTCAGTCATAAAACCTGCATTGCAAGGAAATATTGTAGCTTACTTGAGTAGCTAAATAAAATTTTACGTGAAACATAATTTATAAAAAGAAATATGTACTTATAAAATATGTTTTTTTTGTTGTTGCTGGTTCACTTGTAGCACAGAGTTCAAAACTTCAAATAGGTACGGTATTTACACTATGAAAGAAAATGTGAAACTGAAGGTAAAAGAAATGTTCTGCCTACGAACAGAAACAACAAATGTACTCTCCAAAAATAATCCCCACAATAGAGGCTACAAAAGGGGGAGGGAAAGATAAGCATCTGTATAATATTTGTGTTGAAGTCATTGTTTTGTTATAGGAATCGTCGTCTCTGTTGTGAAGCAAATTCTTGGAAAACTCAGTGTAATACAAAATACAATACACTATACAGATGCGTAGTAAGATCTGGGTTCGTTCAAATTAAAATAGAGATATTTTTGGAAAATGATAGGAAGAACGAAGAAGTAACGTTCTAGTATGCAGGCGGAACGCTTTAAACTTGTGTTGTATCAACCGGAATGCTCGTAATATATTTTCGTATCAACCGAAATGGCGTTCCGGTGTGTTTCGGTCCAATTCAAGCACTGGACTTATAGCCATATCTAGGTATCAAGTTCTTTAAATTGAAAAATGATGCATGGACACGAGAATCGTTCCCTGGATATTTGGCTTAGTACGCCAATGCTCTAGACACTGAGCTACAAGAATTGCCTCATGCCCAGGGTAATACAAAGGTCCCAAGTTCGATTCCCGTGTCTATGTGTCATTTTGAAATTTAAAGTCTTCTTTTTCTAAGTTGATACCCTTGCCAGATTTCGGTACTATCTAAATAAGATATAATAAATTTTACACAATTTAAGTGGGATCATGTTTAAGGAACTGGATGACTTTTAAAATATATAATTATAATGCGTTGTGGGTCACAAAACATGCTGCCGAGGGCCATATGCGGCCCGCGGGCCCCTGGTCGGACAGGCTTGCTCTAAGGTATAGGGAAAACCATCTCGATTTTCCAACGGGGTCATACTTGTCCAGACATGTTCATACATGTTACTCAATAAATCAATCACCTGTAAATCAATAAACTAATCAATGTAAATCAATCAAAAAATCAATTTTGTTGGGACCTGCCGGGACATGTCAAAAATTCAAAATGGCTGCCAAAATTATAAAATTCAAAATCGCAGCTGAAAGTCAAAATAACTACGCGCACGCGCGCCTCAAATCTGTGGCCAGGAAGCCCCCTACCATCCACCCCCCCCCTTTTTCATACTGACAAATTTGTCCTAGATAGAGTATGCTCTTGTCCCCAGTCCAAAGTAGAGATAGATCATCAATGTGAATGTACAGAAAGACTGTTTGATAGTATGACCTACCTCGGCTGACTACACTTTTCGAACTTGATCAATTATAATTGACTGCCTCATATAATGTCCTATAGTTTTTCAACGATCATATCCAACAACCTCTTTTTGCACAAAGTCCATTCTGACAAATTTCCCGCGAAGTATGGACCGGGTGGCGACCATAATTTACATTCAATCACTTTAATTACGTCACCTACTCATGATGTAGCAGCAAGTCAAGATAGGATTCGCCATGTTAATGTATTTAGGTTTTATTCGGCGAAAATTTGCTAGTATATGTATTGTACGAGAATAGGCAGAAAAAAACTTCTTGCCAGAATTAATTTATTTTTAAAAATCCATGAAAGCATACATCTGTCTAGAATAGTAAATAATAAAAAAAAACTTATTTTGAAATACTAATCAATGCTGTCAAGGCTCAAATGATAGGGTAAGTGTATATATACGTCAGTGAAAGAGGGTAAGATGATATCAGCAGATAGATAAGATGACTCAAAGGGTGAATTACTCATTTTCTTCCCTCTTTTTCTATTTCGTACACTGATACCTAGGAGTGATAGTGCTTAGGGTAGATAAATGCGTCAAGTTAAGATGTATCTCACTTCGCAAAATTGCTTCGAATTCGCAAAGTAGGCAACATCCGTAAGATTTCAAAATAAAGTATGATAGTATGTATATATGTATGTATGTATGTATGTTTGTATGTGTGTATGTATGTATGTATGTATGTATGTATGTATGTATGTATGTATGTATGTTTGTATGTGTGTATGTATGTATGTATGTATGTGTGTATGTATGTATGTATGTATGTATGTATGTATGTATGTATGTATGTATGTATGTATGTTTGTATGTATGTATGTATGTATGTATGTATGTATGTATATATGTATGTATATATGTATGTATGTATGTATGTATTTCTTTTATAATATTATGTTTTACAAGATTTCCGAAAGCCCTGAATTGTCACCGAGGCTAGCTGGTGTTCTAGCCTTTCATTTATTAACCAGGCAAGTAGCCATGGAGGATGGGGTATCCTGGGGGTTTTTACAATTCACCCTCCCTTCTATGAGACGTAAATTAATACTATATTTAATTAAAGCTAAAATAAAGCTCATCAAGACTTTTTATTAAATAGGTTATTTAATTTTTGAGCTTTGAACTATTGTATTATTTATAATGAAAAAAAAAATGCCACATGCCACTTAAAAGGTTGTCTGAGTCATACAATCATTCAAGGCATTATGTGTTGGTTTCAGCTGGCTATTTCCGTGTCCTGGAATTTCACTAATCATATCAAACAAGAACAAGTAGCTCTTTTACCCGCCTCGGTGGCGTAGTTAGCTAACTCCCTAGTTTCGTGTTGAGCTAAACTACCAAGGACGGGGAACTCGGGGCAGCTGCATAAATGTATGAGTTGTATAGTATGAAAGTAAAGCCAGTAAATTGTATATCTCAGATATCTTCCCTCATATGGAAATTATTTATCATATATCAGCTTATCCCCTGGCCATGTTAAATGAATGCATAACAAAACACTCAATATAACAGCATTCCCGTTCATGACCCGACTCTAGGTTGGTACTTTTATCACTACACTGTGGCGATTGTAACCTCTGAAAGAACAAGAACCAGCATGCACTCTTCATACTCACAAATAAAACTGATAGGTTGCGGTTAGAGCGCTACTATAAAAATCTCTTGACAATGGTACATGCTAACCTTCTTTGGCGGCCGCAAGGTCTAACGTGCTACTCTCACAGTAGACTAGACCTACGATGACGGAGATATCGAGGTTCGAATCTTGGTCAGGTGTACTGAGGGTGGTTTTTCCAAAATTGCTTTATACTCTCCCTCCACGTAAATGCAGGTGTACTTCCTCTAAATATATCCTTACTAAAACCATTAGCGCAATTAGTACATAAGCGTGTAACATGCTTTTAAGCTTTAAATATATAAAAAATATAGCAATGATCATATATACAACATCGATACAAATATGTTACCGTACCTACATTAAAATAATTAAAAAATAAGGTACTTTTCCCACGGGCCTTTGGTAACTACAGTGGGACGACACAGCAAAACTACTGTAGTAGATGGAACCTTTCGCTGGTTGTGCCACAGGATTGCTGTATTGTATGTCATCTCTTTCAGTGGCGTGCCGCAAAGCCACAGGAAATACAGCAGTTTAATGAGTGCTTTCATCAGAGACACAGTTTGTGGCGACTCATATGTGTTAACATGGTCGACATAATATTCAATTCGGATAACCTGAAATGTGCAATACAAGGACGTCTTATGCACTTCGGAATTTTGATCAAATTGAATATCGAACAATCTAATATATTTCACCGACATTTTGAAATAGCTAAAAACATCTTTGAATAATTTGGTGTGATGTATTCATGTAGTGTATACAACAATCTTTTTTGTACTTTTTCCTCTCTTTAATAATAAGTAAGTATGGATACAACTAAAGGATGAAGAAATGGCAATTAAAAACATTGCAAAATGCACGCAGAAACAAAATGAAAATGAGAAAATGCCACGATAGTGAAACATGTTTTAATACCTACTTAGCCTATGTTTATACGACAAGAACAATGGTTTCCTTTTTTTATAACTCCGGTCGGAGACTACTCCGGGGAAGGCTTGGAATAGTAAAGCTAGGAAAGAGATTGTGATTGGGACGTGGAATGTTAGGAGAGTATTATAGGCCAGGGTCAGGGGCGCTACAATCAATGATAGAGGAAGTAAGTAGGTTTGGCTTAGATATAATGGATATACAAGAAGTTAGATAGTCAGGAGATGGAAGGGTAGAATCAGGTGAATACATTTGTTTTGTTTTTATGGAGGATAGGACACACATATTAATTATGCACAGGCTTTCTAATCCACAGAAGGAGTATGTCAGCAGTCAAGGACATAAAATTCATTAACAATAGGATGTCAAGTATAGTGGTAGCAGCAGGGAGGTTGCATACTACAGTCATCATCAATGTGCATTGTCATGCAGAAGACAAAGATGACTCAATAAAGGATAGTTTTTATGAAGAGCTAAAACACCTCATAATAAAATTGTGATAGATGACTTTAATGCAAAGATAGTGAAGGAAGAATTCTGTAGGCCTACAATAGGAAAAGAAGCTTGCACAACGTCTGTAATGAAAATGGAATAAGAGTACTAAATCTCGCTACATCAAAGAACCTTATTGTGAAAAGTACTTGCTTCAAGTATAAGGATATTCATAAATATATTTGTACCTCACCAGATGGGAATACGCGTAATCAAACAGATCATTTGCTGATTGATAAAAGACGTCATACAAGCTTACTGGATGTCAGTTTATACAGGAGTGCAGATTGCGATTCAGACCACTACTTGGTATCAGAAAAACTTAGGATGCGACTGTCAGCAACAAAAAAGGGAAATCAGGTGGGCAAGCTAGATAGATATGATGTAGAATGTAATTTTTAGTGCTGTGCCGATTCCGATACTCTATTCCTCGATACTCTCGATACGCAATAATCGATACTATTCGCTAAAAATCTCGATACCAGTATTCAACACGGTTGACTCCTCAAACGGTCTATCAGGAACGTCAGTGGCTAGAGATTAGTTACTCGTAGTTTTTCTTTGTCCGTTATTCTGTTCGCTCAGCTCTAAACTCAATTTAAACAAGCCATTCCTTTGCAACTTAGAAAGACGGTAACGGTCGACACAAAGTCGATTTTCATTTATCAAAGGGAACTGTATTTAAAAAATGTACCTAAGGAGATCACTTATTTTGTATTGGAATAGTCGAGTAAATATTCACTTCATAAGGTCGATTTTCCTCAGCGCTTTTGCAGGGGAGTGGTGAGCAAATGAATCGGCCAGCTCGCAGCTGCATCGTATTTCGTCGCTAGACTATTATAATTCAAATGTTTTTAAAATAATTCACATAAAATATTAATTTTTATTTATTGAATTTAGCTATTGTAAGCATCTTCACCTTCAATTTCAATAGTCTTTATAACCAGTGTTGCCAATATAGATTTTATTCTAAATATATTTTCACCTAAGAAAATTATTAAATTAATTTAATAGATATTTTGAAACAATTAAAAAGAAAAAAAAAATTGATAAAAGTTAAAACATAAAAGCTTTTTAGTTTAAAAAAGACCCTTAGAGCTAAAAAAATTTAAAGTTTTTTGGGTCCATCTTCAAATATTATCGTCATTCATATCATTTATGACTTTCAAGGTTATTTCCGTTTCCGTATTCCTTTCGCTTCGTATTTGATTTCATGTTGAATGGTATCGAGTAGGGTATCGAATAGGGTATCGAGTATAGAGGAGATAAAGTGATGGTATCGAGCAAGTTATCGGAATCGAGAAAAGTAGGTATCGGCCCCCCACTACTTATTTTACATTTGCCATCCTAAAACGGTTTGTTCTTGCAATTATAATGTAAACCGTTTATATTAGCAAAGTGTTTATTAAGCTTATAATACAAAATGGAAGATAGCATTGTCTACAAAATAATGTTAGGTTTGGGAAATATTTTCATATTTTTTCCAGAGCCCAATCGCCAGTGGAAATGTGGTAGCTGGCAGCTAGCAGAAGATTTAAAGAATGGTCAAAAGAAAATTAAAAATATATAATTTTTATCAACGTTTTAACTGCCAAAAGTGACAACAAATCAGATAATTTGGTTTGTCGAATGGATACATGAGAGTAGATCTGGTAGCGTTTAGTAGCTGTCAGTTATAGCCCCTCCTATGGTGAATTGACTATATTATTCACCAGTTACATAGGGGACGCCAAAAAGCAATCCCGCCCGAGTAAAAAATTTACCCCTGGTGTCAGGAATAATTTTAGAGACGCAACGAAGTGTAGTGTAAGCCTTTGTAAAAGGAGTAAGAATAAGCCATGGTTTGACATAGAAAGTTCAAAATTAAAAGAGGAAAAGAGGGAAGAGTAAAATTACATTGGTTAGAATGTCTTAGTGAATTGAGTTTAAACACATTTATCATTGCAGAAAGGAAGACCACGCCCACATTTAGAAACAAAGAGAAAGAAAGAGTATTTAAACGGTAAAGTTAGCGAAAAATAACAAAATAGTGAACATAAGAATATCAGGGAACTTTATTTAGGTATTAACGTATATAGGAAAAGTTATCGGGCTAGTACCAATTTAGATAAAGATGAGAAATGTAATCTGATAGCAGATAGGTGCGATGTTTTGAGTAGATGGAATTAATTCTTTAGTCAAATTATGAATGTTCACGAAGGATCCGATTTAAGTGAGGCTATCGAAATCCATACTGCTGAGCTACTAGTCCCAGAGCCAAGTATTAGTGAAGTCAAAGAAGCTATTCAGTAGCGGATTTAGGCTTAGGCCCGTGAGGCCCGGGCCTAGGGCGGCAAATTTTGAGGGGCGCCAAAATTTTTAAGATGACTAAAATTAAAAATCGATTGGGTTTTCTGTAAACTGTAAGACCAAATTTTAAAGTTTATTTTATTGCGCTCTTACTATCGAAACATAGTACCCTTTTGAGGGTAGAATTTCTTTGTTAAAATAATTAACCAGGCAAGTACTAAAATTTGAAATATCTAACAAAAAGATTTTTAAAAACTTTTTTTAATGCTAGCATATTATTTATTTACGAATTTAGATTTTTTCATATTTTTAATTCAAAATTTATGTTATAACATTTGTTTGCGCTTTATTATTATTGTTATTATTTTCATTATTTTATACACACACACACACACATATATGTATATATATGTTTATATATATGTTTATATATATATATATATATATATACTGTTACAAAAATAAAAGGGCGCCATATCGTCTCGGGCCTAGGGCGTCCTCAAACCTAAATCCGCTACTGAAGCTATTAAGAACGTAAATAATCATAAAGCTTCAGGTATACATTCAATACCATCATAGTTAATATAGGGAGGGGGTGAAATTTTAGTATTAGAAATTAAAAACTTTTATGTTCCATATGAAAACATTATGTATTGTCACAAGAATGGAAAGAAAGTATAATAATACCCGTTTACAAAAAGGGAGATAAAACTGATTGTAATAACTTTAGCGGTACCTCATTACTACCAACATGTTACAAAGTTGTATCTAACATAATCCTAATGAGATTCACGCCATATGCAGAGGAAACAATTGGGGATCATCAGTGTGGTTTTCGACGAAATAGATCAACATTGGATAAGATTTTTACTATGAGGTAAATATTTGAAAAAAGTAGGAATTCAACATGATGGTACATCAATTATACATAGATTTTAAAAAGGTTTATGATTCAGTTAAAAGGAAAAGATATATATGAAATTTTAGTTAATAAGTTTGGAATACCCAAAAAACTGGTCAAGCTAAATGAGGTATTTTTGAGAGATACGCGTGGTAGGTTACAGGTTGGATCTCACCTGTCAGATGCTTGGGAAATACATAATGAATTGAAAACAAGGAGATGCACATTCCCCATTACTCTTTAATCTAGCCTTAGGGTATGCTATTAGGGTAAAGCAAGAGAGTAGGGAAGGGTTGACATTGAACGGTACAATACAGCTATTAGGGTACGCGGATGATTTAACTTTGTTAGGTAATAGTAAAGAAGCTGTAGCAAGAAATGCAGACATTTTACTAGAGGCTAGTAAGGAAATCGGTTTAGAAGGGAACGCTGAAAAGACTAAGTGTATGGTAACACAGAGAACACAAATTGAGGACGCTAATTTAGATATTGCAGCAAACAACATATCATCTGATATGGTTAATGAATTCAAATATTTAGGGATAAATTTAACAAACAATAACAAGATTAGATTGGAAATTAAGAAAAAAATGCAGTCGGGAAATGCTTGTTACTACTAAGTTGTTGGCGTCTCGCCTGCTGTTAATAAATGTAAAACTCAGAATATACAAAGCCATAATTTTACCGGTTGTCCTCTATGGGTGCGAGACATGGCCTCTTACCCTAAATGACGACAAAAAATTAGAGTGTTCGAAAACAGGGTGCTTAGGAAGATATTTGGTCCAAAAATTGATTAAGATAGTGGTGAGTGAAGGAAGCTACATAATGATGAGCTGTATACCCTGTACTAATCACCATACATTGTTAGGGTAATAAAATCTCGCAGGTTACGGTGGGCAGGTCATGAAGTGCAAATGGGAGTATCTAGAACCACGTTCAAGGCATTGAATGGCAAACCCAATGGGAAAAGACCACTGGGAGGACCCAGACGCCGGTAGGAGGATACCATTTGGATAGCCTTGAGGGAGAGACGGTGTAATGAGATAGACTGGATAGAATTAGTTCAAGATAGGGATAGGTGGCGTACTTTTATGAGTGCGGTAATGAACTTTCAAGTTCCTAATGACATAGATTAGGTAAGTGAAGCTGAGATACTTCAGTAATTAAAATTAATGAAAACTATCGTGTCTCCTGTTGCTGGGGAGGTTCACCTTATAAAAGCCCAATAAGAATAATACATTTTAGTCCCAGAATGAACGTTCTAGGATCTGGCCAGAAATTATAATACAGTAAATAGAAGAAAAGAAAAAAAGTAGGTATTTTCTGAGTACACGATCTTTCATCAATATATCCGTACTCATCACTATCGATTTAACAAATGCAAAAATTGTCATTTTTTTTTTTTTCTGTTTCTCATGCTTGGATGACTATCCCCGGGCTGTTCGTTCACTCATTGACCTCCAAACTAACTGTTACATCATTCTAAATGGCTGTAAGAAACTCTATTGTTGTCATTCTTTTTCTACACGTGGTCTCTCACCAGCAGCTTACAACACATTACAGTTCTTGTTTGAAATTGTGACGTCCATGCATGGTATTTAACTAAACTTTGACGTCTGTTTGGACAACTTCACCGAATCGTGACGCAAATAATGATGCATATGTAAAATAACTTTGACAAAATGGATTGTCAACTAGTATTGACAAATACAATTAAGATCATTTTAAAATAATTACACCCACATCGGTGGAAATACGTCCTAAAGCCTCAGGGGTATCTTATTTGGCTGCCCGGTGATGGGATGGTCGGGCGTGCTACGGTGCTTTTTTTTTATTGCGTCCAACCCCCCTCTTTCCTCCCCGTAAATTAGGGTAAATTTTATCTAAATTATACCTTCCAGATTCTTACACAGATTCTTACCCCATTAGTGTAAATATGCTAGTAGCTGAGACGGGTCGAAAGACGCACAAGGTAGAAGCGCAAAGATAATTTAAAATCATGTCCAACACATTAAAGTCCTTTATTTAATTAATTACAAGCCCACCTCGGTGGCAAAGTTAGCTAACGCGCTAATCGTGTTGATCTTGACTGACGGGGAGATCGAGGTTCAAATCTCGGTCGGGTGGACTGGGGGTGGTTTTTCCTAAATGGTTTTCCACTCTCCCTCCACGCAAATGCAGGCTCACTTCCTCTAAATCCAACCTTCCCAATTCTTAATCCATTAGCGTAATTAGTACTTAAGCGTATAACCCGAACGGGTAGTAAGACGCGGTGTTAAATAAAATAATTGATTACAAATTGTGCATCTGAAATAAATTCATGATATTTGATGTGTTTTTATATATTGATTTTGCGGGTGCACTTCCTTTACATATAACCTTCCAAATCTCTAAAACTATCAGCGTAAGTATTACATAAGCGTACAGCCAACGGTAGTAGGACGCTGCGTTAAAAATAAATTAATCTGGTTTTTCCTTAGTAATATACGAAATGACCTTAAAATAAGTTTATTTTTTACTAAAGTTTTTACTAAATGTGCTCTTACTGCGTTAACAATATTCGACGGTCGTCAGTGCGGTGTTGAGTAGAAGTGAAGAAAGGATTAGAGGGAAACTAATTACAGTTATTATGCGAACTTGTTAATTAATGCATATGATTGGTATTGAAAAGGTAAACTGGATGCGTACATATAAAGTGCAAGATAGTGGTAACATTTGATCAAAAATTGCATATAAACTCAAATGTGACTTTCAAAAAATACACATGCAGTCATACGGACCAATCTTATTTTATAGTATTTATTATGATAAATAAATTTACAAATAGAACTCCCCACATATTATAACCCTTCAAGACTTACGTATTTAAATTACTCTAAAGAGATTGGTCTAAGGGAGAAAAAATTAGAGAAGCTGTACTAGTATTCACGTGAGGTGTGAGGGGGAAACCAATGAGGAAATACCTCTGTCAGAACTTCCAGCCTGGATTACACCCCAACCTCTCCATCACCAGCAAACAAAACTATATGAGCTTTACGTCTAACCCACGTTCCCATCGATGCAGGTAAATCCAAAACTAGCTAAAATATTTATACATTTAGCGATATGTTTCAATTATAATATTTTAAGGTTTTTGTTGCGTTTTTTTTGCCTCTAGAGCATGTATAATAAAATATAATGTATTGTTACACTGACACTTAATTATTGGTTTATTAATGAAAGGTTGCAAACAATTAATCATAAAGAAAGAACACCTAAACAACAAAATAGATAATAGCTACAATTTTTTTCCTTCAGATTATATTCTTTTATTTAAATACGACAAGGAATTAGAGTTTTCATGGTCATCATATATAAATAATAAAATATGTTGAAACGTGACCATTATATGAGGGTTTACCACACAAAACTTAAAATAATTCACAGGAAACAATGCTCAGTATTTCACTCGGGTATTCGTAGTAGGATGGGGGATTTATAAAAGGTGAACCAAGCGTATAACTCTGCATCCTCACACTAACCTACAACTACAGTGTGTATGTCTACATCATCACACTAACCTACAACTACAGTGTATATGTCTACATCATCACACTAACCTACAACTGTAGTATATAACTCTGCATCCTCACACTAATCTACAACTGCAGTGTAAATGTCTACATCATCACACTAACCTACAACTGTAGTATATAGCTCTACATCCTCACACTAATCTACAACTGCAGTGTAAATAACTACATGCTCACACCAAGCTAACACAAGTAACACTAGGATGAATTTATCTCAAAACCGCATTTAGCCACAGCAATAATGTGACTTTTCTTATCAAATATATTAAAACCTTACAAAATAAAATTGTCTACACATATTTCGGAAAAAGGTCTATATTAATGTATACATGTTTTTAAATGGGAGTAATAAAGTTTCGCAAAATAATATAACCTTTCCTACTAAGCTAGTGTACCATCCGCGTGTGGGTGTTCACATATTGGTGAAATTTGCGCTATTTTTGGATATATTATATCTAATTTTTAATCAACAAATGAAAATACACATAACATAATTAAAAATTATGTTAAATACATATTTATGAATTGGGACATTTACAACACAAATAAATACGGCAGAAGATTTTAATAAGACGATTACGATATTGTAAATGAGTAAATTACATAATTGTTTGATATTTAATTATAATGCTCAATAATTCTCAGACGTTATTTACACTTATTTCTTCTTATTGCTAGTATTAGTTTTAAATAAATTTAACAATCATGTAATGTACACCGTAGAACAATTCAGATCAATAATGCACCCCCCTCCCCCGGAACAGTAGCCAACACGCTTCGCACATAATCTTAAAGAGCACTGCATTTCAGATCCACGAGTTCTGAAAACAAATTTTGACTGACTTTGCTTTTATAGTTCAGTCTAACAAATGGGTGTATTTATAATATATTTACAGCATCCCCATATTTTTCTCTACTCTTTCATTTAATGAATAAAGTGGCTACCAACAACTCGATTAATTGGGACCTTAGCTCGATGGGATTCAGTAATAAAGGTGGAATGTTAGTAAATCGAGCTGATTCATGACTCTGAGAGAGACGAGTCTAAATAAGAAGGCCATCTTGTTACAATACTCTTCAGGGACGAATACAACTTCTATGCTATTAGTGGGTTCAATCGACACAAAAACCACCGTTGGTGCGAATGCAACTCACAGTGCACCAACCGGCAGTAGACATACCAACCAGCACTGAAGCGAACACAGCTCAGAACACGCTAATCGGTACTAGGGCGAAGACAACTCACATAACACCAACCTAAACTAGAGCGAGACAACTCACAAAACACCGACCTAAACTAGAGCGAAGACAACTCACAACACACCAACTGGTACTAAGGTAAAGATAAGCTCACAACACACCAACCTAAACTAGAGCGAGACAACTCACAAAACACCGACCTGAACTAGAGCAAAGATAGCTCACAACACGTCCAACCAGCACTGAAGGAAAGACAGTTAACAGCACACCAACTGGCAGTGGGACGAAGACAGTCCATAACACACCAACCAGAACTGGAGCAGAGATAGCTCACAACACGTCCAACCATCACTGAAGTAAAGACAGCTCAAAGCACACCAACTGGCAGTGGGACGAAGACAGACCATGACACACCAACCTGAACTAGAGCAAAGATAGCTCACAACACGTCCAACCATCACTGAAGGAAAGATAGTTCACAGCACACCAACTGGCAGTGGGACGAAGACAGCCCATAACACACCAACCTGAACTAGAGCAGAGATAGCTCACAAAACGTCCAACCATCACTGAAGGAAAGACAGCTCACAGCACACCAACTGGCAAGGGGACGAAGACAGACCATAACACACCAACCAGCACTGAAGGAAAGACAGCTCACAACACACCAACTGGCAGTGGGACGAAGACAGCCCATAACAAACCAACCTGAACTGGAGCGAATATAGCTCACAACACGTCCAACCAGCACTGAAGGAAAGACAGTTAACAGCACACCAACTGGCAGTGGGACGAAGACAGACCATAACAAACCAACCTGAACTGGAGAAAAGATAGTTCACAACACGCCAACCGGCACTGAAGAAAAGACAGCTCACAGCACACCAACTGGCAGTGGGACGAAGACAGACCATAACAAATCAACCTGAACTGGAGAAAATATAGTTCACAAAACGTCTAACCGGCACTGAAGGAAAGACAGCTCCCAGCACACCAACTGGCAGTGGGACGAAGACAGACCATACCACACCAACCTGAACTGGAGCAAATATAGTTCACAACACGTCCAACCGGCACTGAAGGAAAGACAGCTCCAAGCACACCAACTGGAAGTTGGACGAAGACAGACCATAACACACCAACCTGAACTAGAGCAGAGATAGCTCACAACACGTCCAACCAGCACTGAAGGAAAGACAGTTCACAGCACACCAACTGGCAGTTGGACGAAGACAGACCATAACAAACCAACCTGAACTGGAGCAAAGATAGCTCACAACACGTCCAACCATCAATGAAGGAAAGACAGTTCACAGCACACCAACTGGCAGTGGGACGAAGACAGACCATAACAAATCAACCTGAACTGGAGCAAATATAGTTCACAACACGTCCAACCGGCACTGAAGGAAAGACAGCTCCCAGCACACCAACTGGCAGTGGGACGAAGACAGACAATAACAAACCAACCTGAACTGGAGCAAAGATAGCTCACAACACGTCCAACCATCACTGAAGGAAAGACAGTTCACAGCACACCAAGTGGCAGGGGGACGAAGACAGACCATAACACACCAACCAGCACTGAAGGAAAGAAAGCTCACAACACACCAACTGGCAGTGGGACGAAGACAGCTCATAACAAACCAAGCTGAACTGGAGCGAATATAGCTCACAACACGTCCAACCAGCACTGAAGGAAAGACAGCTCACAGCACACCAACTGGCAGTGGGACGAAGACAGACCATAACAAACCAACCTGAACTAGAGCAAAGATAGCTCACAACACGTCCAACCAGCACTGAAGGAAAGACAGCTCACAGCACACCAACTGGCAGTGGGACGAAGACAGACCATACCACACCAACCTGAACTGGAGCGAATATAGCTCACAACACGTCCAACCATCACTGAAGGAAAGACAGTTCACAGCACACCAACTGACAATGGGACGAAGACACACCATAACACACCGACCTGAACTAGAGCAAAGATAGTTCACAACACGTCCAACCATCACTGAAGGAAAGACAGTTCACAGCACACCAACTGGCAGGGGGACGAAGACAGACCATAACACACCGACCTGAACTAGAGCAAAGATAGCTCACAACACGTCCAACCATCACTGAAGGAAAGACAGTTCACAGCACACCAACTGGCAGGGGGACGAAGACAGACCATAACACACCAACCTGAACTAGAGCAGAGATAGCTCACAACACGTCCAACCATCACTGAAGGAAAGACAGCTCACAGCACACCAACTGGGAGTGGGAAGAAGACAGACCATAACAAACCAACCTGAACTAGAGCAAAGATAGCTCACAACACTTCCAACCATCACTGAAGGAAAGACAGCTCACAGCACACCAACTGGGAGTGGGAAGAAGACAGACCATTATTAATGTAAGCCAACTAAGTTGAATGGAAGTGTAAAAACTATGGTTGGGTGAATTGTTGTTAAAACACGAGTTGGTGGAATTATTCTGTTGTATTTTTAATCACCGCGTCATACACACCGTTCAGGTTGTACACATGTTATATAAATTACTCTAATGACGTAGGAATGAGGAAGGAAGCATTTTAAAGGTAGTCTACCGGTTTTTGCGTGGAAGGATAGTGGAAAACGATTTATGAAAAAACACGCTTGGTAGACCTCCCCGGATTCAAACACTGATCTCTCTGTTTTCAGCGGGCCAGCCTAACACGAGAGCGACACCTTAAACCATTCAGCCACTGAAACGGGTAGTTATTCTTATTGATGTGAAACTTTGCTCTGAACAATATCTTTGAATGTTTGGTGGATCATCATGATGACATAAGGGATGGATCCGAGTTTCTAGCAACATGCAGGTAGATGCCTCTCGTTATGGTTGAAGCACCGTGACTTACTACTCATTCGGTTTGTAAGTTTATGTACTAAATACGTTAATAGATTAGAGATGTGGAAAGTTGAATTTAGAAGAAGTGTATCTTCATTTGCATGGAGAGAGAAAGAAAGAGAGGGGGAAACCATTTAGGGTAAGCCACCCTCAATTCTCCCGACCAGGATCGAACCACAATCTCCTCGTCATCAGAAGTCTAGTATATTGCGAGAGTAGTGCCTTAGACCATGCGGCCACCGAGCGGGTTGGAAACAATTGATAAGGATGATGTTGACTATGGTGAGTGGCCAAAGTTGAACAGTGACATTGCCTTGATCTGATGATGCTAGATGTTTGTTTTGAAACATTCTAGCTTATGTCATAAAAATAAAAGCTCCTAGACATTTTAAACAGCAAACAGCTGAACAATATCTATCTAAAAGTCAAGAGACTTGAGATTCAAGATCGAATGGGAAAACCCATGTCAACAATCATTGAATTAGAAAGCAAATTTAGCTTATTTATTCAAACTATTATGTATTTATGGATGGCTTTTATTTTTTTTAAGTTTCAATATTTTTGTATAATTCTGTAAAGGTTCATTTCTTGTCTATATTTTGGAGATCTTAGAAATGCTATGGAAATGTATTCTTAACAAGTTGATAATCTTGACAAAGTAATTTCGCTTATTTTTTTGCAACAGTTTACATGAGATGAGCCATTTAAGTGTTTACTCAATAGAAAAGATCTGGTTTAAAATGACTTAATCTCTATAAAATAAAATATTCCACCATAACATACAGTGCACTATTGATTAAATTCGAATTGTCCTTCTATAATATACAGTAATGGCGTATGAAAGTCAGACACTCAACCTGTCATCTATTTTACTCACAATACTATAAATATAAATATGTGCCTGATTTTCTATCTTTGGGGAATATAGGCTTGCACATTTTTAGTTCGACCCGCTCTAATCACTAGATAAATTGATCCTAATCTAATATTATCCATTAAATACTTCATATTAAAAATACTCTGTTTCAGCTGAACATTAATATGAATTTAAACTCATTTCGGTGGCCGTATGGTCTAAGGCGCTACTCTCGCAATAGATTGGCTGACAATGACGGGAATTTCTGAGTTCAAGCCCAGTTGGGTGCAATGAGGGTGGTTTTTACTAAACGGTTTTCCACTCTACCTACACGAAAATTATGGTGCTATTCCTCTAAATTCAACCTTCCTCATCCCAAGTACATTAAAATAATTAGTACATAGGCGTATAGGTTGAACGGGTAGTAAAACGCGCTGCTAAAAAACAAAACAAAAAATGCAAGATGCTCATTACAGCCCAGATTAAAATAGGTATAGCACTTTTCTCAATAATTTGTTCAATGTTTGTAAAAAGTATAGGCATATACCTACTACAAGAGGGTTATTGATTTTGTGTTGAATAATAAATAACACTTAATTTAAATGAACATTGAATTCGCCAAACACATTCCTTCCTCGACTACCCACCTGTATTTAAACTTATTTAAATTAAATGAATTCTGGTTATATCCATAAAATCACGTGATTAATTATGTTTGAGACACATTTTTCTCGCGTGTGTTTAAGGTGACATAGATAACTAAAATACATTTCCTCATTGCAAGATGAGCTTGCGCATGCAGCGCTAATGTACGGTTGAAGAAAGGTCAATCTGCTTAATAAGGGAAGACAATATTTGTGTGAAGTAACTGAAATGTTGTATGTGAACAAATTAAATAAATCAATCAACTAAATTATATTTTAAAGAGCACTTTCCATTAGAGTATAAATATTGGGGGGACGTGTCCCCCTTCTCATCACCTGGCATAACATTACAATTAGACCATGTACGCTTGATTGAACAATAATACGATCAGGGGTGGTTCCTAGGGGATAAAGGGGCAAGGCCCCATCAGCATTTTTCCAATTTTTTTAACATTATAAAAATCTTTCGTTTTATTACATAAAATATTTAGGAAAAAAGCATGAATATGAAGTTGAGCACCATTCTCTACACGCAGCAAATTATTGTATTCGTTATATATAGTGTTACAGTCAAGATTATTCATTCCTAGCTGCAAACGTCATGCTAGAACTATACCAGCGCTCTAGTGCCTGGATATAGAAGCTGAGTAGGTCCTGACAGGTCCTATAAGAGAAGCCACATGCAATTTGATATGTCTCTCAAGGTCAATCCCCCTAACATTCGGGTTCCAGAAAAAATGCAACAAAAATACCTTGAAATTAAATGGCTAAGAGCACATTAGTCTAATTATTTATATATATTCAGTTAGATGGCAAGAAAAAAATAACTTTTTCTAACACTTGGTTTAGTAAACAATTTGTGTGAGTGAAGAAAAACATAGCTTATTTTGATTTTATTGTTTATTATTTGGTGGTGAGGGGTTGGAGACAGTGGTAGAAGGTAAGCATCTTAAACATTTAAGTAAAATAATTTTGAAAAAAAAAAACGAGGAAAGTGCAATTCATTTGCAAAATGTACGTAAGTTTAAAACATTTGGAACCCGTCTCGGTGGCGTAGCTAGCTATAGTGCTAGTTTCATGTTGAGATAGACTGCTCAGGACGGGGAGATTGAGATTCGAATCTCAGTCGGGTGAACTGGGGTGGATTTTCCTAAATTGTTTTCCACTCTCCCTACATACAAACTCAGGTTCACTTGCTCCAAATTCAACCTTCCAAATTCCTAAACCATTAACGTAATTAGTACTTAAGCGTATAGCCCGAACGGATATTAAGACGCGGTGCTAAATAATAAATAAAATAAAACATTTGGAACAGTAAATATTGCTTCACAGATAAATTTCGTGGTCAAAATTTCAGTCCAATAATACAATGAACAGGTGACAAAAAAGTAGGCATATATTAGGTGAATTAATAAAAAGCCAGTTTGAGAAATACTCGCTGATCAATCAGATAATAACAAATGGGCCATGATGCACAATCTTGCTCCTATTTGGTTGTGGTATGTTTTGAGTTAAATTTTCCAATCATAAACCGGTACTATATATTATTACGTAGGTTTATTAAATATTTTAAATATAATTTTATCGTCATTGTAAGCTTTTGAAGCAGTATGGGACAGGCTCCTATGCTAGATCAAACAATCCATTTTTAGAAGAAAATAAGGTATTTAAATAATCAGATACTCACTTCTGTGACCGTATGGTTTAAGGCGTCACTATCGTAATAGACTAGACTAGTGGTGTTCAACCTAGAGTACGCGTACCCCCGGGGGTACTTGAGTACATCTAAGGGGATACATAAAATTTAAAATAAATTTACATAGATTATATTTCATCTTCAAAAGCTTTCTTTTAATTTTGTTCTCTTCAATAAACTTGTGAAAAACATTATGTTTCTTAACAATTGGCTCAGCTATAAATATTTTTGTGTGTGTTAATTTTCCGGAAAATATTTTTGCGAATATTAGCTCTTGAATCTCATAAAGGTAAACATCTTAGAATTATGTTCAGATGCTCTAAAATTCCTTCTCTGCAAGGTTAAGTTTCTGAAATTTTCTCTCGAGGAGTGGTGCGCAACCTCTCTCCCCCCCCCCCCAGCAGATGGACGTCCAATCCGCCCCCCATTTGGAAAACCCACATGGGTGCCATTGTGTATACATATTTTTGGACCTTCATATGGGAGTTCATCAAATTCCAGTGGGGGGTTGAACCCCCCGACCCCTCCTTTCTACAACCTCAATAAGTTGCATTATGCACCAACAACTTTAGGGATACAAATTTGAAGATAAATTATACCTGGGAGTACGTGAACAAAAAAGGTTACTACCACTAGATTATAATGCTGGTTCGAGTCCTGGTCGGGTGTACTAGGAGTGGCTTTCCTAAATGGTTTTTCACCTTCCCTTCTCGCAAATGTGGGTACACTTGCTCTAAATTCTATATTTGTTCTCCCTATCTTAATAGCGGTATTAATAGGTATGCGTATAGCCCTAAAGGGTGGCGAAATGCGGTGGAAAGAAAGCAAATTAAATAATTTATTTAAAATGTTTTTTAGTTAATTCACATTTTTTTGTAATTTAACATTATTAGCTATGATGAATAATAATACAACATAGAATCTTTAATGATAATAATTATGATAGTGATGATTGATAATTATAATGTAATGTGACCTTCATCTGGGTCTATGAACTTGAAACTAGTGTTGTTTATGATATCTTTTATTGCAAAATAATAGACTCTCAAAATTCCTGTCCATTGTAATTGAAAGACAATATGAAAGGTTCACTTCCGTCCTATCCTACGATTACCACGGTGCTATTTTCTTTTCAAACCATGCCATCATCATCATCATCATCTGTCTCAGGACAATATAAGTAGCCTTATACCCAACGAACCAGGGAAGTAATACTCAAATCAAACAAGAGTTGGGAAATGTGGTAATCGCATGTTTGTACAATCCAATTTTCATAGGAAGGGTCTTATCTGACATCTTGAAACGTTACTAGATCTACTATCGTGTATTCATACGTAAAGTAATGTGATCTGCAACAGTAACTTTTGGACAGATCCAATCAATACTTATAAAATAACCTAATACTATAATAAAATATTATCAATTCTAGCTGCAAAAGAATATGTTTGTGTTTTCTAAAAGATTCTTCCAATGAAAATGGGAGTGAGGTGGACATAGATAGATGAGAAGAACTGTGTGTATACTTTTCTAGCTCATAGGTTTGAGGCTCAATCCCTGGTCTGTTGTACTAGGAATCTCCCCCCCCCCCCCCCCCCCCCCCCCCCGCGCTTTACCCCCCCCTTCTTATCCACNGTCCCACCAGCCACAATATGGCTTCGCTTATTCTCTCATGGATTTTAATGGGGATGTTTCTTCGAACTCGTTCACATTATTTGAGTGGCTTCACCCAACTGTGACGCAAATAATGGCGTGCATGTAAAATAATTTTGACAAAATGGATTGTTAGTATCTCCACTGTAATAATTACCAGATTCTCTGCATAGCCGAAATTTTTTTGAAACTTAGAAGACCTGGGGCCACCAAAATGGGAGAATTTCTAAAAAAGAACAAATTTAAAAAATCTCGAAGCCCAGAAAACCTGGGGCCCCCTCTCTGGAGCTAAATATTGAATACTTGTCAGTCACAGCAAAAAATTGAATGCTTTTTATTTATGATGAATCTGGACGAAACTTTAATGAGGTAAATCATTTGTGTGCTGAGCTATTCCCTAAGATAGATAATACACAGCACCGTTCATTTTATCGTGTTGTGAAACAGTTTTTATAAAATGGAAGTGTACAACTGAAAAGGAGAAAATGCCGAATAACTGACAACGGTGAAAATAATGAAATCACAGTGTTAGATGCAGTTGCCCCTAATTCTCGTGTAAGTTCTCATGAAATTTCTCGTGCTTCTAGAATATTTCAAAGAGGTGCTATTAGGATACTGAAGCATCATATAAATTGCACCCAAACCATGTGTCATTGCATCAAGAGCTCAATGGAGATAAATTTCAAAATCGAGTGATATTTTGTCAATGGACACGAAAAAAAATTCGAATCGATAACAACTTTTCACTTTGCGTGTTATTTTAATACGAATCGACTTTTACTGATCATGGGGAGGTTAATTATTGTCACAACATAAATTATTGGAATGTGAAAAATCCATTGTGGTTACGAGAAGCTAAATATGAACCCCCTTGGTCTGTCAATGTTTGGTTGGTATTATTAATAGACCCCCTTTTTTTAATGACGATATGTTAATTGGATAGAAATACCGAAACTTTCTGAATCAGGAATTACCATTATTGCTTCATGAAGAGAACAAAAAAAAGAGAACTCTGCGGAAATTGTGTAAAAGAAGGGACACGTTTGTTGAGCACATAGTGGGACATCAAGGTCTTTTTCATACCATTATAGAAGGTACTGTCGAAACGTAGAATGCTAGGAATTGACCAAGGAAAATATTCATTAAAACAAGTGATGGAAGACTTTAACTGTAAAAAATAGAAATAAAAGCAAGGAGATAGGAATTATGAAGGGCTGCTGCCAACTAACCTAAAAGTTGAAAACCAAATAAGAAGATGAAGTAGACTTAGAAGACAAATGAAACATGGTGTTTGCCCAGCGTGTTATTCATTTACTTTCGACAAATTTAGTTCGGGACCACAATGACCGATGGATAGGTCGCGATGTTCGAGTTCATTGGTTTGCTAAATCACCTAAACTAAAATATTCTGGTTTTTCATGGGGATACCTTAAATAAAAGGTATATCAGGCCGTACCAACCATTCCAGGAAACATGAGGGATCGCATTAAAAATGTTTGTAGACATATTGATATAGAAACTCAATTACGTACTCATCAATATTTTATAGAGCATATTGAGAAGTATTGTTGAAGGTCATTAATTTGAACATTTATTGAAATAATTTGAGAAATTTTATATTTTATTTGATAAACCCACTTCCAGTTATAGAAATAACGAGGATGTGATTGAACAGTTTTTGACAAACAAACTCTCATTTTAAGGGTTAGGGGTCCAGGATTTCGGGAAAAATAGTTGTTTCCAACGAAAATCTGATTTTCTCAGATCATATTCATCTTTTAATTATTTGTTTGTATCAATATGAAAACCTTGATTTGTGCATGTGTGTATACACGTAAATAAAATGTTTCTCTCTGGTGACAAATAATGCCTAATCAACCTTTTTTTTTAGTAGGCCTACCGTGTTTTAATGCGCGTTTGGGTTATAAGCTTATGTACTAATTACCTTAATGGTTTTTAGGAATTAGGATAGTTATATTTAGGGGAAGTGAGGCCCCATTTGCATAGAGGAAGAGTGGAAAAACATTTAGTAAAAAAAAACATATTTTATACAACTGACCGAGATTTGAACCTCGGCCTTTCCGTCATCGGCAGTCTATTCTACTGTTAGAATAGCGAGTTAGAACACGGGGCCACCAAAGCGGGTAGCTCAACTATTACTTTCTCTCGCTTTGATAATTTCTCTCTGTCACAATCTTTCTCACACCCTTTCATTCTCACACACTTTGCTAACACACTCTCTTTCCCCACATAATATCTTTCTATTACGCTTTATTTCTCATGCACTATCGTCTCAAGCACTATCTTTTTCACACTCTCTCAAGCACACTATTTCACACAAACTCTCTTTCACACACACACACACACACGCTCTCTTTCAAATAATCTCACACACACTCTACTTCACACAAACTATCTTTCATACAATTTTTTTTCACATACACTCACACCCACTTTCTCTCTCACACACCCACTCTCTCTAACTTTATCTCACTTTCTATTTCACATTGTCTATATTGTACACTTTCTCTTACACATCCACACACACAATCTATCTTTCACACACTCTCTTTTTCACACACATTTCTCACTATCACTCGCCAATACTCACTCGCTCACTTTTACTTTTTCCCACTCACTTTCTCACATTCACTCTCTTAAAACACTCTCTAACACTAAAAATCTCGATCCAACACTTACTCAATCACACTCACTCTCAAGTTTTATCGACCTTTCGCTCTCTTTCTGATCTATTATATGCCATGTACAATTATATGGCCCCATTTACGGTAATTGAAATTATGAAAAAACGGTTTAACCTTTTTGACCAACGAACACTCATTTTAAAGGTTAGGAGTCCAGGATGCCGGCAAAAATAGTAGCCTAAAACTAAATTCCCATTTTCAAAGCGAATTTTCCATCTTTTCCTTCTGTTTGGACAGTATCTCATCTGTACAATCATTCTTTTTCTACATCACCTTAGAAACCATGATTTGTATATGATTGTATATCGGTGTATTGGTTAAAAATCAGCTCAATTATTAATTGAGTGGATTGGTTCAACGAATAGATATAAAGTTGGAACAAGGATTGTTTTAATTCCCATAGAGGCGTGAAAGGGGAAAATACACGTTTTGATTCAAATTAAACACCAAAAGGTAAATATGTATATGTACAGTACTTCGACGAGAAAACTTTTATCTAAAAAATCAAGTGGTGGTTTATCTTAAAGATATTTTCTCAATAAAAAGTTTAGAATACATTTTAATACAATAATTTGCAGCCATCGCCATAACGATTCACTATTAATATTGCATTTTCTGTAATATAAAATTACATAATCAAGCAAGCAATTTTGTAACATAAATGTAAATAAAAATTTGAGATAAATTTTATAGAGTTTGAATATAAATTGTTTCAGACAAACTTGTTTTTTTAAATGTAAAATCAAAAGTTCCTAAAAAATGCAGGCTTCCATTTGAAAAAAAAAAATTTACCTTGAAATGATCTTGAAAGCGTCAATCAGGTCTAAAATAAATAACTATGCCCTATTTCAACCTTAAAAACAAAATACCCTTCTCTGAAATAACTTTTTCTAAAATGCTCTTTTTACGAAATGTACAGGTGTACCAACTTAAATGCCTCATGTATACACGCACATACTTCGTGATTGCTGCAGGCTACTTAAGTTTATGTATCTTATGTAGATTTTAGGCTTAGTCCAATTAAACAACAATCCAGTAAAGAATAATAATAAGTAGTATATTTTCCGTCCATTTGCAGTAACGTGGCTTACATTAATTATCCTAACATCATTTATATCAAATCTAAACCAACTGTCATTTATTTACAAAACACACTTCAAAAGTAGTTTTCGCCTTTCAGCTTGAGAAAAACCATTTGGTCGACAAAATTCGATACTGAGCAGTAACCAATTCATTCACATACACCTTGCCTACTATTTAACCGCCCTAGATCATGGGGGAACTCTAATGGCTTCTCAGACTTCTTATAATCAAACAATTTTGTAAATAAATTATTCCTAAAAACTTAGCCATTTTGTTCGTTGTACACGCAGCACTAACTCTAGAATGTCTGAATTTGATTTACATCATTTTCGTAGAAAAAAGAAGGAAACAAACTAATTTAATATCTACTTAATAAAGATATTTACTTCAAATATGCTTATATATCTCGTGAACTGTGGGATTTTATTCAGATATTGGAGTATTTTATCAATGTGTTAAATTAAACCCGCTTTGGTGGCGTAGTTGGCTAACGCGCTTGTCGTGTTGAGCTCGACTGCTGAGGACGGGGAGATCGAGGTTCGAATCTCGGTCGGGTGAACTGGGAGGGGTTTTTCCTAAATGGTTTTCCACTCTCCCTCCACGCAAATGCGGGTTCATTTCCTCTGACTCAACCTTCCCAATTCCTAATCCATTATCGTAATTAGTACTTAAAGCGTATAACCCGAACGGGTAGTAAGACGCGGTGCTAAATATTATTATTGTTTAATTAAACACATTCAAAATATTCAAGGCTATAATTAATTAGGAAATAAATTGCATACACTTATTTTAGCCATATATTTACCCTTATAGGCCTACTACACATACACTTACCAGACTTAATTAGCATATCAAAGATAAATGAATAAATAAATGAATCCCAAAGACCTAAAAAATGTAATATGTAATACTCTCTAGTAAAAAAAAAAAGTTCACAAATGTCCCTAGTAACTTATTATTATTATTATTATTATTATTATTATTATCACAGCGTCTTACCACCCGTTCGGGTTGCACGCACTTGCGCTAATGTGTAATGGTAGGGTGATTGTGAGATGAAATGGAGGACCTTTAGTTTAACATCCAAACCACTGTGGAAGCCTGGCATTCCACATATTCACAAGCTGTGATTAATTCACGTATTATCAGAGGAGAAGGGAGGGTTTGGCAATCAGATAAATCTGTGTAGTAACTTATTACAACTAGAAATTCACTTATATCAATCACGCACGACTAAGGCCAGAGTACGAATTCCCGCATCATACTCCTGATACATAGACTACCCCTTAGAGCATCACACAATACCATAGACACGCAACCCACTGACGTACCAATACCAAACCCTAGTTTACCTATACCACTTTAACTCAAGAAATTAAGCGGAACTTAAACTAGAATGAACTAGAACTGATCCGATGCTAAACTTACTCTGGACTCCAAATGGACTGCACTGCCTGTTGGCCTGCCCAATCATGATAAGCGCCACAATTATAAACTATAAGATTCAGTTACCGAAATACTTTAGATCTATAAGGTTCTACATTTATTTATTTTCTCTCTACACCTCTAGTGTCCTTCGAGTAAACATGGTACCATCCACTCACTTGCTGGTAGGAATCGACTTGGGGCTGAGGGTAAAAAGATGGAGAAAAATGTAACAATCTGCGTGGAGTCTTCTAGAATTTTAAGGAAGAGAGAAAAAGAGAACTGACTCATCGATCTTGTTAACATATGAAAGCTTGCTCTGACGTTTTAAAGTAGGGTTTAATATCTTCACACTTGTAAAAATGTAATTACTGACCAGCTACATGGGTGGATAATGTATCTGTATTTGCCTACGCAATATAAAGCATTTAAGGTATTATTTAGTTAATCTCCTTTATTTCGATAATAGTGGTTTAGCTATTATTTAATATTGACGTATAAAAATAAACTTAGACTGTGTATGATAAGTCTGCCCACTGCACAGATGTGCATTTTACTTGTACACTTGTTTGGGAAACATGCGATTCCATGCCAAAGATATTGTATTTTGATAAAATTTTATTAGTGGTGCCACTTGTGTAATATATAGTGATATTTGTATAACTAAATAAAACTATAACATTATGTACGTTACATACGAAATCACGCCATTCTCTTACAGATTAGGCAAGAAAATGTGCATATAGCTTCAAAAACAATAACGCCATATTCTCACTAACATTCTCCACACTTCCCTCTACTTGCATACTCCCTTCGCTTCATTAACATCCAGACACCGAGCCATACATGCTCTTTTATTTCTAAAACTCTTGATGTTTCTCTTTATCACAAATTCGTCTACAACATTTAACCACGTTTTCCTTTTTATCCACGAACTCTACCATAATATATTTTCTTTTTCACTCGATCCACACTCATCCCCTCAACATGTCCAAACCAACATATGACGGACGCTTCATAAAAAAAAATGCTATTTGGGGTTCCCTTTCAAACTACACTCCTTCAGCACCCATTTATTAATGACTTTGTCCATACTAGTTTTCCCACACTCATTTCTTGGTTATCTCATTCCAACCACATTCACACATGTTTCTCCTGGAAAATCCACGTTTCTCGTCCATACAACAATTTTGCCGTTAACACATTTTATATACTACCATATTTGACTCTTCCGATACTACTTCATTATTTGCAATAGTCCACATACATCCAACTACTATCCAAGAAATATTCGCCTGTCTGTCTATTTCACCATCTTTCTTTCCATTTTTACAAAACATTCTGCCCAGATACATATAATAGTTCAAATGTTCTAACAATTTTACATTAATACTAGGTTGACAATCATTTCCTGATCCATCCTTATCTACAATTATCACCCTACTTTTGGACATAATTATACGAAAATCATTCTGCCTGTCACTACACTTAGACGATTTAATTAATCCTGCAAGACATTTCATTTTGAGTCATTATTACAACATCATCTGCACATAGCAGCACTCTCACATTCACATTGTCCATTTTTACACCATCCGCGTCCTCACAGGGATCCGTCATACACCTATGCGTAAACATATTAAACAGCCATGGAGACATACCACAACCTTGGCTAATATCCTGTTGAATGTCAAACCATTTGCTCAAAGCTCTATTCACCCTAACGTACGCTTTATTTCCATCATACACCACCATACTTGCATTTACTAACAATGCATCCACACCATTCACTCTCAGAACATTCCATAACATACTCCTATTCAAACGATCGTATTATTTCTCCAGATCAAAAAATCGCAGTCCACTTTCTTCTTTAGTGTCTTAAGTTTCTCAATCACTAGTTGCAATGGAAATATCTGGTCCATGAAACCTCTATCTGGCCTGAAATCACATTGCACACCCCAAATATGGTTAGCGTTTTTTAACGCACTCTCTCAATTAAGTTTATCCCAAAAATGTTGCCTGGAATACTCAACGAACCAATAATTTTCCCACAATTATTTCATTAACTATTAATGCCTTTTCTTTTGTACAAAGAAACATTCTTCCAGTTATTAGGAAATTTTGAAAGCCCAATACACATAATGAACAAATCACACAATATGGCAAGTAGTACCATGCCCCCACACTTAATAATTTCTCTTGTGATCCTATCTACACCAGCAATTTTGACATTCTTTAACAATTTCATAAATTTTAATACCCCTACCTCATAAACTCTTTCACTCATCATACGTTTCCCTATTTTCTGCCACGTTGTCTAGTTTTCAGCATATAATTGCTTAAAACACTCCCTCCATTGCGCTCATATAATGTTTTCATCTCGGATAATCTCATCATGTTCATTCTGAATGCCATATTATGTATTTCATTACTCTTCTTTATTTTTACCCAATTCCAGAACAGCTTATTTCCTTCAAAATCATTTGGTATGCTTTTTTATTCTTTTAATTCCTCTTTGTATACGTCCCACAACGTTTTACGTTCTGTTTCACTCTCCATGGCATTAATTTGTTTTTACATCTCTTTCTTTTCTCTCACAACATGTTTTACCTGTTCATTCAATAATGTATCTCTAAGTTTCCTATCACCTAAAGTCCACACACATCTTTCACGCACTCAACTACGAACTCTTATATTCTGTTCCAAGCACTTTATATATCATTAGAGTCTATTTCTACATTTCAATAAAACACTTGTTAAGTTAATTTTTCACTCAGCAATCTTTCCTGTTGCATTTTCACACTTTAATTCCGCAATTTTTCCACTTTCACTCTTACGTTTTTAATAATCTTGTGCTACTTTCTCACGAAATTCCTACACGATTCAACTACTAAGATCACCAATAAGAGGTCTATTTCACATTAATCTTCACGCACAGCTCTGGTATTCTTTACCAAACTTCATAGTCTCTCATCATACAGCACAAAATCAATCATCTTTCTCGAATCACCCTTTTACATGTATACAAGTGAATGGCTTTGTTCTTAAGCCATATGATCAACACCAATTCACTTACTCATTACCATTCTCGTTCACCCTGGCATCACCATACCTTACTAACAATCTCTCTGAATTACCTCTTTGAATACACACCCATCCATTCACATCTTCTAGAAAGATAATGCTTTCATCCGGCCACATGCATTCAAGACTTTATTGAGCTAATTCCAAAACTTTACTCTCACCCGTCTTGAATCTCCACTGGAGCATACAAACAATTAACATAATTCTACGTATACCTATTGTCATACGTACTAATAAAACTCTGATGACACCAATTCATATCTTCTCACAAACAGCTTAGAGGTTTGGATTAGTATTAAACCAAATCCCTGACTTTCCTTGATCCATTCATCCACACTTGACCACAGTGCCAGGCTGTCATAGTTCGTCATAACAGTTTAAAAAAAATAGCCTCTATAAACATGTATATCGATGTCCTTTTTGAACTTAACAAACAATTTAGTGGTACAATTAAAATTAAAAAATCTTAGTTCAGCACGGTTACAGATTTAAAGTAAAAGTGTTATACTAATCCCATAGAGCTCATGGGATTAATCCCAATAACGTCTATGCTCATTTCCCTTCTAATCACGTTAAATTAACTATATAGGTCAGGGAATATTTGTGGCATTCTGTTTGTCTTAAATAAATAATAAAGTCGTGTAGATTCTGGTGGGCCGGACATACAGCGAGAGTGGGAGAATCCATTACAGTGTTTAGGGTACTGACTGGCAAATACAATGGGATGACCTAGGTGCGGATTGGAGGACAACATTAGAATGGACCTGAAATAGATATAGTGTAATAATATGTACTGGATATAACTAGCTCAAGATAGGTATAGGTGGAGTACTATTTTAAGTACTGCTATTAAATTTTTAAATTTCTAATGTCATAAAGTAAGTAAGGATGTTCAAATAGTAAAATATCCACCGAGTATTACTAAATTTTATTCATCAATTTAAATTTTCTTCCTTTAATTATACAAAATAGACTCTCTACTACGGTTATATGGGGTTAGTCATAACAGTGTTTTTGTATTTAGTGCCATGATGATCATGCATTTAAAAATATTTTCCCAAATCTAAGATATCCGCGATAGTAGCAGAGTCCTTGTATGGACTGATAACACAAACAAAATACTTGTGTTGTATATTGTATTAATTATCGTATAAATTAGACCACTGTTGCACTGAAGGCCAACCATGCCAATGTTTATTCAAGGGGAGATAGACACAGCATCAACAATGAAATAAAAGTCGAACTCAGAGAAACCTAGGACAAAGTGAATTGGGCACGGCATTCGTTTTGCTTGAGTGAACGCGTGGTTTAATATTGTACTCTTAGATTATGGTCTGACAACATTTATACACGTGCGCCATTTTTGGTCTCAGCTATCTCCAATATTTGGCCTTTAGAAAAAGTAACAAAATTATATGATGAAAAATAAAATTGAATTTGTACTTTTTTTTATCTAAAGAGAACAACATACCATATCAGTGAGGTATGTCACAAACCTCTAGAAATCCTGCATTAACAAAAAAAAAGTCTCTTTTCAGAATTAAGATGATTATCAAAATGTGTCAAAAGGCAAAATATTCGTATTTAAATGTGGTAATATAAAAAAAAATCGTAAAAAGTTACATTGAGCTCTTTCTAAACGACGTTTCACGCAAACTATTTGAGGTCCGAGATTATTTATTTATAAGTACAGTGCAGTACAGTGCAGTGCAGTTACTACCCGTTCGGGCTATAAGCTTATGTAGAGCCTACTAATTACTCTAATGGTTTTAGAGACTAGGCAGGGTATGTTTATAGGAAGTGTATCCACTTTTGCATGGAGAAAGAGTGTAAAACAATTTTTAAAAAAACATTCACTGTAAATCCGACCGAGATATGAACCTTGATCTCCCTGTCAGTGGGGGTCTAGTCTACTGCGAGAGTAGCGCCTTAGATCACGCGGCCACCGAAGTGGGAGAATTTTGAGATTAAAGTAGACCCAAATAGATAAACATATATAACAGGATATTCTTTTTTAAAAAAAGCTATATTTTATTAGTGTATTTTAAGAGAAGAAGGGGGGGGG
>CABEEJ010000484.1:113640-130156 GCA_901482245.1 Timema douglasi | reverse complement strand
GGGGGGGGCGGGAGGCGAGAGAAGATTGAGTGATTTTGAAACTTCAGAGCTGCCGCTTTCACAGTAAAAAGACCTACTGCAGTGGGAGGATATTTCCCTGCAGGTAAACAGTGCCCTTAAACTATTTAAATAACTACATTGTAAAAACTCCTATTCTAAACCAGTAAAGAGTAGCTTAACAATTGTCAATAAAAAGAAAAACTATTTCACGAAAGGCCACTTTTTAAATTTGTTTGATTATTGTATGTATTCAAATGTATTTATTAACATGGTGAAGACAAGGTAACGTCCTGTCTTACATTAATAAGGTTACACATGAGTTAATATTTTACGTATAAAAAAAATTCTTATTAGCGGACACCTTCCTGGATCAAGAAAAATTTCCATTATTTTGAAAAATATACATTTTTAAATCATAATTCTTGAGCACAGTTTAATCTCAATGCACCTATTTACTGTGATTATTAACAACAATCTAAATACTGTACTGTGCACTAATGTATGCAGGATAATTATGACAACTGAATAAATATTGTAGGTCTTCGTAACTTACTATACATATTGCATAATATACATAACAATAGGCAAATGAATTTAAATGTGAATATCAAAACTTCTGTAGGGTATATGTGCGCACAAGCAGAAAATAATTGGTGGAACATCCCTTCACTGATGGCTCTGAAGGAGTGGGAAGTAAGAAATAGATGTAACGTAATTAATACTACGTAGGCTATTTTAAAAGTATTTCCCTAGAGGGGGAAGGCGGAATTGCTCACACTTCACGCTAAACAATGGCGTTCCTGAGATTCCTAAAATCGAATACCATAAATGGGTTTGTCTTTTCAATTTTTATCCACTGTTTAGAAATTTCTTTGGATAAATATACGTGTCAGTTTCTGTTATTTATAAATCCGTTATTGGTAAGTTGTTTCCCGTGAGAATCCATATTATTTTGCCGGGGAAATTTAAACTGCCTGTTATAAAGAAGAAACCGCTATTCGGATATTACAGTTAAGAGAGCTTTCACTGCTGTATGTATCATGGCTAATTAATGTAATGCTGCAAAAGGGTTTGTAACTATTTTAAAGAAATAGTATAGCTCTCGATTGGAGTTTAGACCTAAAGTGAACATTAGATAAAAATATATATAGATAGCTAAAATCTAATAAGTTTGATAATTTCTTTTTTATAAATGTTTATTTACTCCGTTAATAAACTAAAATATAAGTTTTTGTTCATTTTATATTATTACTTGCCTAATTTTAGAGTTCATACAGCTTTAAATTAACCGTGAAATTATATGACTACGCTCGAACCATAAAAAAGCATGTAATTCAAGCTAATGAAATTTGAGCTAATGAATTATTAACTCGACAAAGATAAAATTTGTACAAGTGAAATAGAGGTTTTCTTTATTTTAATCTTAGTAATAAACATATCTACAGTCTAAAACTTTGTTGTTTTTTCCTAAATAAACGACTACCTTGGCTTACTATTTTACAAACATAATTTTCTATGTTCACTCACTGGTGTTGGTTGGCTATCAATATGATGACAAATATTTAAGAAAGAAAACTTTGAATTCTTACATCATAATAATAACTTGATATTTTGCGTGAACAGATCCTCATCAAGTATTCATGTGATGTTTTGATAAATTAATATTAGTAACAAGATAACAATTTTGTAGATAACAATGTCAATTTTATTTAATGATAGTTGAGTCAACTAGAGAATATATAAATAATTATAATACTAAAAAATAGAACATATGATGAGAAAAAATAGTGATAAAGTTGTTATTGAAGAAATGATATTTAAAATTAGATAAAAAGTAATATTCTAAAATATACGCATATAAAGTTATTATACATGAACAATCTTAGGTTGGTGAATAATAATGAAAATTAAAAGTTAATAGTAAATAAAATGTAATGCAAAATGTAATAATCAGGTGTATGATTCTTCAAGTTAACAATTAATTGTATGATTACACTATAAATTTAATGTTTATAAGATTCAATAGAGAAGTTTGTTGATGTGGAGCTGTTCACGCAAACAAGTTATTGTTATGTAAAAATTCACAGTTTTATTTATTTATTAAATATTTAATGTTAATTACTATTTACCAAAAAAATCATGAACATTAGTAAAAATATTATGACAGGTGAATAGTACTAGTGTTACAGGATACTGTCTAATTTTCTTAGGATGGGTATTTTTATCTGACAGCCGTGAAGGTTACTATAACCTGATTTTTGTAGGAAGAACTGTAAATAGTCACAAACGCTAGTGAAACTGCTTTCATATTAGCATACTACAAATAATATGATTTGTATCTTTAACTTTTGATAGATATTATCAATACCTATAAAATATCATTTATAATTTAGTATAAGGCTATCAATATTATACTTGTATTTTATAAAATTCTTCTTCTTTCCAGAATCAGGGTATATATCTATTTACACGTATTCATACATCAAGTCATGCTATCTGAAGCTGTCATTTTTGGTAGATATTATCAATGCCTGTGAAATAATAATAAGAAACTAGTAAGAAGATATTAATTTTGGCAGCAAAAAAGGCTTATTTATTTTTTATCAAAAAGGTTCTTTATATTAAAATTGGACTGTACACATGTTCCATAATTAATGCTTGTATAAGAGGCCCTCCGTTTTCCCAGAAAATTGTTACGAAATAACGGATTGAAGCTGGTTCCAAAAATTTCCATTAGAAACTTTGAATAACATTGATAAGATGCTTATGAAATGATGTAAGCTCCTATTAGTTGTCTAATTTGATAACAACCTTTGGGAAATAATGGGTTAAGGAAAAAGAGGATTGAATTTGGTTTTCTTAACAACTGCAGAGGTCAGTAACTCGTCAGTTTTAAGAAGTTGCGTTTTTTCCTTCATAAAAATAATTGTTGCAAAATACAATACACAAACTTTCTCATATCCGTTAACTATTATACATTCTATTTACAGTATTTACTTTGTAGCCGTCTCAGTAGTTATGGAAACATTTTATCTCCCCTCTTCTTCCCCCCCTCACAAAAACACAGAGGTGATGTTTCCGTACTTAATTCACTACGGAATTAAATACAATTACGCTTCAGTGGCCTCACGGTCTAGGTAGGGGTCTCCAAACTACGGCCCACGGGCTATATCTAGCTCGTCACAAGACTATATCCGGCCCACCTCAAGATTTTATTTAAAAAAAAAAGTTTTCCTTCGTTATTTCTTAACCACACAGTATATTTGACATGTCCAGTTCTTGTCCGAACGCGTGCTTCCCCTAGAGACGTGAAACAGAAAATTTCCGTTTTGGAAAATCTTCCCTATATTTTTTCCGGAAAATTTTTCAATATGGAAAATATTAATAAGATTAATTTCTTCCCAGGGCGTTAACACCAGAAACATCATAAAACGAGCTTTGGTGGCCATACGGTCTAACGCGCTACTCTCACAATAGACTAGATTGCCGATGACAGGGAGATCGGTACTCGATCCAAGGCGGGTGCATTGAGGACGGTTTTTCCCCAATAGTTTTCCACTCTCACGAGTCAATTCCTCTAAGTCCAACCTCCCTCATCCCTAGCACATTAGCGTAGTTAGTATATAGGCGTATAATCCGATAGGGTTACGTGGTACTAAAAAAAAAGTAGTAGAGAAACAAATGAATGCGCTACTTGGTAGACCCACTATGTTCATAAATTTCAATTTTTCATCATCAATAAGTTAATTAAAATAATTTTAAAGCTGTCGTGACATTTGTCTCCCCCCTATCCCCTATACTTCTTATCTACACCTCCCCTATTCCCACTACCCTGTTCTTATAACCCACTCGCCTCTTAATACAATATATTTTGAATTACAATGGGTTCCAGGCTAAGGAAAATTTTGCAGAATATTTTTCGGAAAAATGTCTTCTTTAGCTTCCCCCCATGACACCAAACCAAAGTGCTATCAGAATTTCAAACCCTCATTTTCAATCGCATACGTCAAATAATTAAAGACATCACTACCTATGCCTACAACATTACAACTTGTGACAATTTTAGGTAGTACCAAGCCTCTCGGGAGATACCTATTGAGCGTAAAAAATAAGTACTAATATTAAAATAATTTTAAAATATGTACCGTACAACCCTAGTTTAGTCAAAATGAGCCACAAGACCAATGCCATTAATAGGTCTGGAATGATTAAACCCTCACAAAATAAGTGAAATATGGATACAAGAGGTGCTTTAACATATTAAAATATGGTCAAAAAAATACGATTATGACTTACTCAAACATATCCCGAATTGAATAAAGTTGCCTGAACTTTTAAACCAAACAGTTAATATATTTGATAATTTGTTAAAACACATAACTTTTACATAAAGATATTATTTAATTAGATGGTAAAACTAAAAAATGTTGAAAAAGAATATGAAATGTAGGATGTATCCTAGTGATATTCTTACAAAATGTTTCAAGTTCAGTCAAAATTAGTCGGAACTCTCTCAGTATATTTTTTCACAAACAATGTTCTAATGTCAACCTTTATATTAGTATAGAGGTACTTTTTCAATTTTGGCCATTATTTATTAAACTTAACTCAGTACTAGATAATATTAATTCAATAACTTAAATATTTTTTACATAGTATCAGACTACCCACTCTGGTGATCCGTATTTGACTACGGTAATGGGGTGGGTGAGGAAATTGAAGTATTAGAAGAAATGTACCCATATTTTCGGGAAGAAAGAGTGATAAAACATTTAGGAAATACCACCCGTAGTAATTCCCACCGGTATTCTAACTCCAACCTCTCCGTCACCAAAAATACCCATCCAAGTGGGTTTTACCAACATTGAAAAAATTTGGTCTAAATCATAAGAGTCGTGAGAAAAGAGCTAGATACTAGTTTAATATGTTCATAATGAAATACTATGTTTGTACAAATTAGATTTCATATGATAAGATCAACACTATGGGAAAAATGTAGGATATCCTAAAGATTGGCCAAATTAATACATTATGACTAAAACTATATTTGTGTATTGAATTTTGTCCGAATCAGTTGATTATATTTTTTTAAATGATGTAAAAATTAGTTAAATTTAAATTTAACACTTAAAAAAATATATAAACGCATTTATTTTATAATAGTTATGTAAATTTTTAAAAGTGCATCTTAATAAGTTTTCTACGCTTTTAAATATTAAACCTAATTAACAAATATTAAAAAAAAAAATTGAAACTCCTACTTATTATATAAAGGGACTAATCTCTGTATCTTCTGACAATTATTGATTGCCATTTAACTTTTTGTACTCTCACATTGAAAAAAACCCACAAAAATCACTTTATAATTTTGTAAAAAAGAAAGTATCAGGTTTATTGTTACAGGTACAAAGGAAGAGGGTTTGGGAGTTCTTGAGCATTCACTCAATGTTGTATAAAAACGCTGGCGTGCAGTTTTTAAATGAGCAATTCCATAAAACAACCCTGACAAAAAAAACGGCACTTCACATATTTGTATGCAGCACGCGAGACAACTTTCTACGAAAAAATATTTAAGTGTTGTAAATAGCAGAGTAAAAAAATATATTCGTAAGGAATAATATACAATTTATATTCAACATACAGATGAACAATTATAATCATCATAATGATTATCATAATATCAACTAGTAAATTTATACTTGACATTAAAGAAATTATGAAAAATAAGACCAAAATGCATTTATCTAATCAAGCTCTGTTTTATTCGAGATTTACTAACTTGTTTGATAAATTTTCTCCCTCTCTATGTTGTCTGTGTTTTTTTCTTTTTCTTAAACACTTTGTAAATATGAATGTCTCATTTATATTATGCTGCACATACTATACATTTTCCATTTTTTATTAGAATTTCCTTCTGTGAGATAAAAGGGGATGCAAGAAAAGGAAGTGGTTTTGCAGTTTTTATGGCAAAACTTTTTTTGGCCAAAATAAAAAAAAATATTACTCAAGTACAAACATAGAGTTTAATTTTCTTCGTATGGTGACTTCAAAATTTCTTGAATAATTATCAAGGTTGTTCTGTAATTTTATGACAACTTTTTTTTTCATTTAAAAAAGGTTGTTAGATAAATGCCACCATGCTCATGACAGATATTCAGGATTTTTTTATATCAACACGCGAAGAAAATTAAGCTCTACATTTGTACTAGAGCATTATTTTATTTATTTTTGCAAAAAAAAAAGTTTTCCCATAAAAACTGCAAAAATACTCCCCTTTTCTCCCGTCCACTTCCATCCTACCCTAAATTAAACTTTACGTCTCTCCATGTTTTATTCCCTCAAGAATTTTTTTTTTTTAAGTTTAGACAAAGTCTTTATTAAGGATCATAATATGTCTTAATATTATTTTCTAACTATTCCGAAATTTACTCACGGATTTGCCAGTTCTTTTTAATATCATGATAATTTAAGACGCATTGATAATTTATATACTTAATTTCACTTTTATATATTATAAAAGGTGAATTTTAATTGTAATTAAATGTAGTATTATTCTTTCGGTTTCCAGACCCCCCACCCTCACTTTTCGATTTCTCCTGTCACATACGCTTCTGCAATAGTTCAAGGACGATACTAATATACGAGTAGTTAACGACTTAATCATAGTAACCTATACCTTTATTTTTTATTGGATGCATTAAAAAGGTGTAGTTTTTATAAACTACATTTAGAGGATACAGAGGGGGCAGGCTCTAAGACTCCTCACTTGGACACGTGGCTGACGCTCCTCCCCATCAACGACTAACTAGACAAGACTGGAATTGCAACTCTGTCAGCATGCCCACCGGTGTGAGTAACCTTGGTCCTAAACGTAGTAGTATCTAATTTTAGATTAAAACGGCAATAACCTTTGGATTAAACACCACACTAAAAAAAAAGTTTTAATAAAAAAAAAAAAATTCATGTGGAGACCACTATGCGAAACACACGTTGGACTGAAATTCCTCGCGATGTCCCAACAGCAAAGGTGTCCTCTCGACATTGGTTGGCCAAGATGAGGAATTTTCAACAAAATTCAAGTGAAAGAAAATTGGTCCGGGCAGGCTCCGTGTGGAACGGCACGTCGACACTTGACCCAGACCGCACCAGTGCCAGGTTCATTGAACTCCGACCAGACAAACGGCTCGGCGGCATTGAAGTCATCAGATGCTACCAGAGGCTGTGAATTTATGTCTAAATATAAACTGAATCGTTGATGTGTGCGTAACCTCGATTCCTTTTCGTCTAAATGCAACGCACAGACTTTTATTAACAGTCAAGGCTACTTTTATCTAATTTCTCTAATACGATTAGGATTAGGAGGACATAATTTAGAGGAGATGTAGACTAATATGTATGGAGGGATATTGGCAAACCATTCAGTAAAAAAAAAATATTCAGAGTACCCAGATGAGAGAAACTGAACTTGGCACTTAGTCTGCACGTCCATCAATGTGGGTTGCGTCTTACAACCCGTTCAGGATACCAGCTCTTAATTTCGAAAATACCTGTTTCAGTAAACAAGGGGTCTAAGGCGTCAGTCTCATGCTATACTCTCCTGATGATGACGGGCAAATTGAGATTTCAATCCCAGTCGGTTCCTGTTGAAATAAGACAAAACAATGAACATTTAATCACTCGCCAAAGACTTGTGTGCACTTTATTATGATTATGTTAATCCTAGATACTGTCATTATTGTTTTTATTCCTCTATGATGTTGTTTACTCTTCTTGCTACCGTTGCTATGCACATATAATATGTATCAACAAACTAATAAATTATTTCTTACGATATAATTATTCTTTGAATTACTACAGGTTATGGGCCCAGACATGTGCTCAAAATAAATTAAGTAACTCATTCTAAAACTGCTGTAAGTTATTGTAGTTTAAATGAAAGTATTAAGTTGTGCTCGTCGATTGTGAAAGTGTTCTAGTTCGCGCTGCTAGTTAAACAATAATTTTTTGTCATGGCAAATTTTGTAAACTATCGTATCGAGCCACTTAAAAAGGATAACTACAATACTTGGAAGCTTCAAGCACAAGCAGTTTTGATAAGAAATGGATTATGGAAATATGTTTCTGGTCAAGAAAAATGCTCCACAACCAATGATACTGATATAATGAAATGGAAGGAACAAGATCTCAATGCAAGGTAAGATCTGACCTTGCATTGAGATTTTGTTCCTTCCATTTCATTATATCAGCATCATTGGTTGTGGAGCATTTTTCTTTTGCGTGTTCTTCATGCGCTTTATTTGTTAGTTCTACAGACTTAGAATTAACATAATATAGCCCATAACCTGTAGTAATTCAAAGAATAATTACATCATAAGAACTAATTTATTAGTTTGTTGATACATATTTATATGTGCATAGCAACGGTAGCAAGAAGAGTAAACAACATCATAGAGGAATAAAAACAATAATGACAGTATCTAGGATTAACATATCATAATAAAGTGCACACAAGTCTTTGGCGAGTGATTAAATGTTCATTGCTTTGTCTTATTTCAACAGTTCCAATGAGGGTGTTTTTTCATAAATGGTTTCGCCACTCTCCTTCCATGCAAATGGTGGTATATTACTTCTAAAATGCTTCCTTCCTCATCCCTACTCCATTATCATATATGCATATGGCCTGAACAGATAGTAAGATGCGGTTATAAAAATAATATGGTAGTTTGTGAAACGTCTGCCTATATAGCTAACGGACTCCGGTTTCGATTCCCGATGTAGTTAAAAGCAGAAAATTAACTATTGGTGAAATTTGAATTCCTATTTTCACAATTATGAATTAATTATTGATACTGCACAGGTTATTTTTTGTTCTATCATTAACTTAGTTTGTAAGTCATGTGCTGATATAATAAACCGGTTCATATCGTGTACGTTTTTTTTTTTACCCCGAATGCACTTACAGCGTAAGAATGGGTAAGTAATAGATCCGCGTTTGTCTATAAGGGGAGTGAGAAACCATTTAAGGAAAGATCATCCTCAGTATTCACTGCCGGGATTCAAATACTGACATCTCTATAGCTATGAAACCCGAGAGGATTAGCTTGACGACTAAATATGAGGGCGTTTTAAATGAGTAAACGATTTCGAGCCAAGATATTTTGCTAGTAAATGAATCAGGAATCTGTTCATGGGAATAGCTCAATAACCTTTTACAGTTTATCGAGTCTCGAACAGTAAAATTTGAAGGCAAGCTACTCTAGAGACGAAATTTAATCAGCAGAGAGAAATTTTAACGGTTTAGTCGAATCAAGGTGCGTTTAGACTATGCCTTTTTTCAACCAACATGAGGCGCGTTGAGGTATGCGACTGCGCATGCCCCAAATGTAGTTGTGCGCCTAGCCGCAGGTAGGCGCAATTGCTCCCCAAATATTTGGGTATCATGTTGCAACACTCTTGCCTCACAGTCACTATTAACCAGGGAACTGTTAAAAGGTACTTTGTACTAGAGCCTTTGCAACCTTTTTTAAACTCATCTTTACATAACCATTCAGTGCCTTGACTATGGCCATGCATACTTATGGAATTATGACTGAAACCGATGACAACAATATTTTAAACTGGTACATCAAACTCTGATAGCCAAGCCTGTTGCCAAAAAACGAAGAGTACCAATAATCACGTACTTGCTGGTATGGCATCCCTAAATGTAGTCTCTTGTTTTAAAATGTGTGGTTCAACCATACTCAGCACAATATCAAAAGCACTATGGGACATTCTTGTGAAGTTCTTAAACAATCGACCTCTATCTAATTTACGCCCATCTGATAGTATTCCTCCACTTAATGAACGTGATTCTAAAAACTGACTCAACCAGAACTCACGACGCTTTCGTTTCTTTTGAGGTACAATGACGATAGCTGCAGCGACGCCTACAGCAAGTACTTGCCACGATGATATCTAACGCATGGAAAGAAATGTAAAAGTGTAAAGATGTCGGGCTGTATAAGATAAGATGCAAGAGACAAGACGCACCGAAAGAGGCATGCCTTTGCGCATATAATGTTGCATGAAAGGAGGCATATTTTAAAATTAAATGCATTCAATAAGTTCAATAAAATAAAATAACTTGGGATCATCACAATAGTTATGAATAAATTATTGATTTTTTTACAAATACTTTTTTTCAAGGGTCTAAAACTATGGAAATTTGTATATTGCTATAGAATATAGCCTACAATTATGAATAAAAATAAACAACATTTTTTTAATGCCATTACAATTTTATTACTGGTATTGAGTTTTGGTAACTAAAAAAAAGTTTAATTAAATCCAGTTTCAACTGAAATACATTATTGTGATCTGATAATTACTTGAGTTTTCCTTGAAATTTGATAGTTAGACACATCTTGCATTCATTGTTAAAAATTTATTTTATATAATTTGATAAGCCCGTTTCCAGTAATAGAATATATGAGGAAATGAATGAACAGATTTTTTTAAAACGACCACTCGTTTTAACGGTTAGGAGTCCAGGATATCGGTAGAAATAGTAGTTTTCCACGAAAACCCGATTTTCACAGAGAATTTTCAGTTTTTCATTCTTTGTCTAAACACCATGGAAACCGTTATTTGCTGCATGGCTGTAAATCTCTGAATAAAATATATCTCTTGGCTAAAAATACTAACTCAATCTTTATTTGTTGGTCATAGCACATATAAATTGATATACTTTAACTGGAGAAACATTTATTTTTTATTGGAATGCTGTTATCGTTAATTCGCATTTAAATAAATAATATGAGTATAATTAGCAAATCAAAAGATTAAGTTGTTAAATTCATGAAAATATTGTCTACATTTTGTTTCACGCATGATAAAATGATGTTTAAATATGTTTAGTTATGTATTAATTATAAGCTCAAACCCGATAAAATAATCTTGAATTTTTTTTAAAATTACCCATTTTAACTATCTATTATGAGTTTTTATGTACATTTTTTTTCGAACAAGGGTTTTTTTATGTTAATTTTAGCAAATAATAACACAATACAAACACATAAGTTACGGTAAACTATGTTCTCATTTTACCGTTTAATTTTGAAGATATCATATTTAAAAGTAATATTATGTGTACCTCGTCTATCTTTTCACATTCTTACAAATACAGTAAGTTCAGTTATGTTTCCATGATGACACCTAATTTTGAGGAAATTATATTTCAAAGTACCGCAATGTTTTGTGTACGCCATCTGTATATTCACATTCTTTCTCTCTATCTGACATTCTCTCAACGCTCCAACACACTCTTTCCCATTATCACCCCTCACACACGCACACACACACTTTATAACCCACTCTCATATCATATTCTCTCATTCTCTTTCAAACTTTATCCCTCTCTCTAACACAGTATCTACCCTCAAATACACTCCCTATAACACAATTTCTCTCACATTATCTTTATTATACTCTTAAACTCTATCATTTTCAAACGCTCGCTCTCTCACAAACGCTCTATCTCAAGCTCCCTCTCACACTCAAACTCTCTTTAAATCACTCTCACTCTTTCTGAATCTCACTCTTACTATCTCAAACTTTCTCTCTCAAACACTCTTTCTCTCAAACTCACTACCTCACTTTTTCTCTCTAACTCTTTCTCAAACACTTTCTCTTTTAAATCCTCCTTCACTATAATTTTGTCTTTATTAAATAATCTCTCCCTCTCTAACTTTCTTTCTCGAACTCTCTTTCACAAGCCTTCATATTTTTTCTCTCTTTCACATAATATATCTTCCAAATTTTACACTTATTCCCTCTCTCTCTCTCCCACACACACTTTATTATGCATTCTACCTCACGTATTCTCTTTCTTTCTCACACAAACTCTTCAACTTTCTCTTACACACACTCTTTCTCTCTCTCACACACACAAACACTCTTTCCCTCTGCTCACAGTATTTCTCTCTCTAACACATACACATACTCCTACTATCACTCGCTCACATTCACTCGATCTCTTTCAATTGCTCATTCTCAGTCTTTTGCACTCACTTTCTCACACTCACATTGACACTCTCATTTTCAATCTCAGCCACACACTTACACAATCACACACTCAAACACTTACACTCTCATCTTAACTATCACATTTTATCACTCTCTCTATCATATCTTATATATAATTTGATAATCCCGTTTACAGTAATAGAACTCACGAAGAAATGGCTGAATAGATTTTGACAAACGAACACTAAATTTAAAGGTTAGAGGTCCAGGATACCAGTAAAAATAAAACCCAATTTTCATAGCGAATTTTCCAATTTGTCTTTCTGTGTGGGTAGTGGCTCATCTTTACAATCATTATTTGTTAACATCACCATGGAAACCATGATTTGTGTATAGTTGTATATCATTAAATAAAGTATTTCTCTTTGGTAAAAAATTATAGCAGTTCAATTCTTACTTAAGTGGTTTGGTGCAACAGATAGATAGAGAGCTGGGAGAGGGGTAGCTTTAAAGTTTTCACCATGGCGTGAAAGGGGAAAATATATTTTTTGATTCAAACTAAACACCGAAACCTAGATATCTATGTAAAACTTTTAGCCAGAAAATCGAATGAGGGCTTATTATAATAATATATCTTTTCCCAATAAAATGTTCCGAATACATTTTAGTGCAAAAATCTGCAGTCATCTTTCCAACGATCCAATAGTCTAAGATATAATTTGATATGCCCTTATCCAGTAATAGAAATTACAAGGAAATAACTGAACAGATTTTGCCAAACAACTTCTCATTTTAAAGTTTAGGGGCTCAGGATGTCGGAAAAAATAGTAATTTCCAACGTGTTTAGTGTTTACATAACAACGAGAAGCCTGATTTGTGCATGGTTTTATACCAGTAAATAAAATATCTTTCCTTGTTTAAAAATAATATCTCATTCTGTAAATAAAATATTTATCTATAGTTAAAAATAATCACTCAACTCTTACTTAAGTTTTAAGGTGCAACAAATATAAAACTTATGGCAAAAATTTAAATAATATACTAAACAAACCAATGATAGTAAGCTTTAAATATATAATTTGTTTTTTATTGATTCTTTTCCTTCGTCTTTATTTTTGAATATTTACTTCTAATCATAAAATGGCCGTTATAATAACTGGTCCTAAAACATCTTTTAAATACATTATTTGATTTAAGAATTTATTTCCTAGACTGGGGAAATATTTGTTGTTATTATAATGTTGTTCACGTTAATTCTCATTTAAATCAACAATATTGCCTATAATTCCCAAATTAAATGTTAAGCAATCAATTTCATGAAAATATTTTCTTACGTTTTATTTAGCGCTTGAATTATTAATTAAAATACGTAAAAAAATTGTTTAAATTTGTATTGGTATGTATTATAATTTCAAAAATTAATAAAATGATCTTGAAATGTGTTTAGATAACCATTTTAATTATTCAATTATAAGTTTTGGCGTTTATTTTTTCAAATAGTATTGCAATAATAAGTTCGGTTATGTTTCTTAGCTACAACTTAATTTTTTAGTGTATGTTCAAAGTAGTGCTTTATGTATTACATCTTTCCCATGATTCAAATATAGCTTTTGGTATTTATTATTTTAGATAATATGTCAATTCAAATAAGTTTAATTTTGTCTCCATATTACCATTTGGTTTTGAGTGGATATTTTTTTTTTAAATTTAGTGTATCCCATCTATCTTCTGACCCACACACACTCTCTCCCACATACACTATTTCACACAACCACACACACTCACAATTTCCCACAAACTCTCTTTCATACACACTATCTTACACAAATATTTTGTTTCACAAACACTCTCTTTCACATAAATGCTCTTTCACACACTCGCTCACTATCTCACTCTCTCTCTCTCACATACACACGTCTTCTCACACTCTCTTGCTCACTTTATCCTTCACACTCTCTCTCACACACCCACACTCTATTTCCCAAAATATCCTTTTAAAACTCTCTCTCACTACCACTCACTAACCCTCACGTGCTCACTCTCACTTTTTCCCACTTACTTTCTAAGCTAACAATCTCAATCTCCTACTCACACAATCTCACTTTTTCTCAATCTCTCGCTCGCATTTTCTTTATATATCTTATGTATAATTTAATATTCACATTTCCAATAATTGAAATTATGAGAAAACGGTTTAACCTATTTTGACCAACGAACACTCATTTTAAAGGTTAGGGGTCGAGTATGTTGACAAAAATCGTAATTAAAACTAAAACCTAGTTTTGCAACAAATTTCCCATATTTTCCTTCTATGTGCACAGTGGCTCATCTATTTTTCCTTGGTTTAAAATAACGACAGCTAATTCTTACTTGAGAGATGAATATTTCAAGACTGCAGTAAAACACCGTTAGATTGAACTTCGATTGTCAAAAACTCCAAATAATAAATTTTTATAAAAAGGTGGGAAAACATAGCCTACTAGCAAGACAAATGAAATGCATATTTCATTGGTTAACAATCTCAAAGTTAAAAAGAGAATTGTAAGAAAAAGTGTTTACGGTGTGCTTTCCCGTGATTAAAAATAATTACATTATTGTAAATGCAAAATAAGGTATATGTTACATATTAAATATCAGTTAAATGAAAGTAAATTTTATAAAACACATTACACTGTAATTTAAGATTTGTGAAAATAAATTATCCCCCTGCCGAGCCGTCCGTATTCTATCATTTAATCTGAATTTTCCGGCCATCAATTCATCACTGCAGATTCACATTTCACCAATGGTATGTTTTTTGTCCATTCGGCATTGGTCAAATTGTAATTGTAAATTTAGAAACATAAGCCCTACCGAGTTGAAGGTGGCCGCGATATCTGATAGCTCATTATCTTAATTCTATTTTATTTTATTTAGCACCGTATCTTACTACCTGTTCGGGTTATACGCTTCAGTGCTAATTACGCTAATGGATTAAGAATTGGGAAGGTTGAATTTAGAGGAAGTGAACCCGCATTTGCATGGAGGGAGAGTGGAAAACCATTTAGGAACCCCCCCCGTTAACCCGACCGAGATTCAAACCTAAATCTCCCTGTCCTTGGCAGTCGAGCTCAACACGACTAGCGCGTTAGCTAACTACGCCACCAAGGCGGGTATGATCTTAATTAATCACAAATATGTAGCTGACGATTTCTGTATGTCTATCACAGACTTTGCCTTAAAATATGAGTGAAGAACCCTGGGCACGGGATAATTCCCGGATGGCTCAGTGATCACTACATTGACGTACTAAGCCAAAGGTCCCGGGTTGGATTCCCGTGGCCAGGTGTCGAATTTCAATTTAAAGAATATTAAACTTACTACCCGAATTCCCACGGTCACTGTCATCCAAGAGTAGAGAATTGGGATTTTTTTTCAAACACCCTTAATTCAGCCGTTCGGGATATAAACCCCAATATCCCCGTCAGCGGCAAATCACACAAGACGAGCCTGACTTTTAAGTCCACGTGCCCATTGGTGCGGGCTATTAATATTATTTAGTTTCTGCATTCAGATAGATACTTATTTTTAGTTTTTTTTAGCACCATGTCTCGCTACCCGTTCGGCATGTACACTTATGTACTAATTACGCTAACGTGTCAGGGACGAGTAAGGTTAAATTTAGAAGATATGTAGCCAAATTTGCGTTTAGGTGGAGTGTAATACAATTTAGGAAGAAACACCCTCAGTTCACCCGACCGATATTTTAACCCAGATATCCCCGTCATCGTCAGTCCCATCTATTGCAAGAGTGACGCTTTAGAGTAGAACATCGGTTCCCCAACTTTTTGAATGGCTTAACAATCCAACAATTCCCGTTATTTTTGGCACCACCAAGATAATGCCTAGTATTTACTATTTCGGTATAGTTTTAATGATGCCAAGGGATATAATAACACAAACTGCGAGGGTGCACCGGCTTTCTAAGCTTGAATCAATTTTACCACCACTACCATCATTGTCTAGATCGGTTTTACTTTTGGTTAGACTTAGTTGGAATATATTTATAAAAATGTGTAAAGCCCTATATTTTTTACAACTTTAATTTGCATGTTTTGTTTGGCATCTCACAGCGTACCACAGTTTGGAAACCGCTAATTTAGACTATTCGACCACCGAAGCGGGTCTTGTTTGGACCGTAATAGTTGGTCGTTTGCACGGTAATAGCTGACTAGTATCAAATTCAATCCAGGACTAAGTACGTAAACCATTATTATTAGCACCAAACCATTCCTTCACCTCTAACAAGACATCTTGTGAATGTGGGGAATGCCAGGCCTCCACCATGGTTCGGAATCCACGTTAAACTGTAGGTCCTCCATTTCATCTCACAATCATCCTACCATTACACATTAGCGTAAGTGCGTACAACCCGAACGGGTAGTAAGACGCGGTGCTAATAATAATAATAATAATAGCACCGCGTCTTAATACCCGTTCGGGTTATACGCACTTACGCTAATGTGTAAAT